>VWPW01011266.1:86187-224960 GCA_013389825.1 Crypturellus undulatus | reverse complement strand
CCAGTCTTCCTCTACCCAAGGCAAGTCATATAATCATAGAAGGCCTAAGATTGGAAGGGACCTCTAGAGGTCATCTAGTCCAACACCCCTGCACACACAGGACCACCTAGAGCACGTGGCACAGGACTGCATCCAAGCGGGTCTTGGAGATCTCCGGAGCAGGAGACTCCACAACCTCTCTGGGCAGCCTGTGCCAGTGCTCTGGCAGCCTCACTGTCAAAAACTTTTTCCTTAAGTTCCCGTGGAACTTTTGGTGCTTAAGTTTGTGGCCATTTCCTCTTGTTCTGTATCTAAAAACCTATTCAAGTATCTCATTTGCCCTAAAAACCAACATGGCATTGCTAATTATTAACAAAAAGCTTTTAAAGTACTTTGTGTAGCTTCTCTGAAAGAAGCAAAACTTCAGCGAATCTTCTTCAGAGCAAAAGAGGCAAGAGGTCCTGTAAGAAACTCTAGTATATAACATTATTACTAAAGACTTTCTTAATGCGTGTACAGAGTTTGGGCAAATTTGGATTGCACAGACCTTCTGAATTCTCATACTTCTCTACTTTAAGTTGCTTGATTTTTGCAATACAGAAAGATTAATTGGGAATATTTTAATTGGCAATCTAGTTTATTTGGTCATTTAATTGAGGAATTGTATTTGCTGTAAGTCAGATGCTATCTTTTCTTTTACAAATATTAACAGATACTTTCCAGATTTATTTTCATTTATTTTCAGTCTATTCAAATGTCTTCTCTCTCTAAAATCTTTTGACCTTCTAGAAGATTTAAAGGGAATAGAGTAAAATACTATTTCTTCGCTTGGCACAAACCTTAATGGGCTGTATGTATGTGATACTATCTGCATTTTGTGTAGTAAGTAGATTTACATGATTCAATATGTGATTTTGCTCCTGCTTTCTCTGTTGGTGGGTTACCTTATACTCTTCTTAGGCTTGCTGATTGGCAAAATAATGGCAGAGATAACTCAAGATAGTATCTTAAGTCTTTATTGTTCTTTAATATCATCAGTGTGGATTTGAATCTTGGCTAAATAAAGTGATTTGGGAGTCTTCGTTTTAGTTTCATGAGCTTTTTAATTTGCCTGTGTTGACCAAGGAAGTAAGACTAAGTCATTTTCTGATACTTTGTACTTGGGTCAATCTCTCTGTGCTTTGTTTTCCTGTTTGTAACATGGATATTTCTACACGTAGTTGCAAGAACCTTTGTATTCTTTAGGTGACAATAATTAGGTAAGTGAAAGTTCCTGTGTTCAGTGTGGGGTTTACCTATCAGAGCAGTGACTATTTACAGTATAATTGCCTAGATAGTTAGGCAGTAGTTTTCCTACATACCTTTCTATTAATAGCCTCCATCTAGCTTGTTATTAGGCCACATTTCCTTATATTGTGCCAAATTCATAGCTTTTGGGGAACCAGGGAGCTGCTCTGCATGTGGGAAGTTTTGTCCTGGTGATGAAACTCAATTTTCTGAGCCAGTAAATACCTTGTAACAACTGGAGAAAATTAATTTTTTCAGAGTTTCAGTCAAGGTCTCTTGTACTTACAGCTGCAGCCATTTCTAGGCTGGTTGGAATCAACTACTCTCACAGCATTATGGCTACTGTGCCATTGCTTACAGAAAAATTCTTGCTGCTGGAAAATTGAACTTTGTTTGACTAAGTAGAAATATCTCCTGGGTCATTGGTGTAGCACATATGGATCATTTAAATGGTCTTTTAAATAATGAAGGCAAGGTAAATTAAATCCATTATTTAAAAGGTACAGTGATGGCTACTCCAAAATTTTCATTAAAGCAACTAATTTATGTACACCTTCTGTAAAATATCTGATGCTCAAGTTGTTGGACTGTGGAATTGTGCTAGCAGTTTATTTATGAGGAAGGTGTCCACTGGAAACCAGGTCAATGTGAGGAGTTCAGAATATATCAGATCTTTGGCTTTGACAAATGCTATCCGAGTTCTTGCACCTATAGAGGGATCTCCAGCTTAGTTTTCTGCTAGTGTGCTCTGTTTCAGGCTAAATCTTTCATCCTGAAGATTGTATATTAAGATTTAATCATGTCTATAGATTTCTAATTACTCATGAATATCTTATTAGAAAGCCTTGCTGGCAAGAAACTCCCAAGTACTTTCAGTAGATTATACAGAAATTTGTTCCGGAATTAGTTGCAGAACAGTCAGCTGGCACCCAATTCTTGTTTAAAATGTTATCAGCTTTACTGACAAATGAGAACATAATACTGTCTCAGTAATTCCAAATCACTGTGTGACCAAAAATGCTTTTTTTTATATTTTAATCTTGAGAAGTTACAAGGAGTAACACTAAAACAGTTTTGTTGATGCCTGAAGTGATTCAGAGCTGAAAAGGAAGCCGGAAATGCAGCAAACGCATTCAAAATTACTTGCTTGGTTTATGGCTTATGTGACTCATGCAGTTCTGTACAGTGAGTGGGATTCAGACATAACGTAGAGACTATTGATGAGGAGGAAACGGAACAAATTCAGGAACCTTAAGGTAGTTAAAAATAGATTAACATATGGTCTTTTCAGGGTATTTGGTAACTGTAAAGTTTAAAAAAAAAAAAACCCCAAAACACAACTGGAGAGTGGTGTGTATACGTATATTCTTTTATATTCCAATTAGTAGATGCCATGCCATGTTTATGGCATAAGGTCACTGTAATAACCAACTTGTGGAAATATCTGCAGTTCCTAAAACTTTCCTGATGTTTACAATAACATTTTTAGCATTCTTGAAGGTTTTGATAAGGAAAATTAAGCCTTATGTTTTGAAAAAACAGATTTAAATTTCGGCTCTTCAGCACGATGTCCTCCTCTCTGGTTCTGTATTTCCACTGCACAATATTTTGGTGTAGAAAATACCTCACTACATCCCTATTTTGAAGTTTGGCTTCAAGAATATTGACAAGACTGTCTAGCTTTAGCTTCTGCACCTTGTTAAAATGAACTGAAAGAGAAAATACTGAAGTGGTGATTTTTTATAGGTCCTCATTTTGAAAGGGTTATCGATGCTAGAAAACTATGAGGTATTTTAGTGCTTAATCCTAAAGTGGGAAAGGGGATTCGTAAAGATGGTAATTAAAGGTCATCAAAATTCATCATGCCTGATGAATGCACTACTTGAGAAGTAATCAACACCCAAGCAGGTAATGTTCACTACTCTCTCCTAGATGAGCCTTCCTACAGCATTCTGGGGTGGTTCTGAAATTATCCTGCTACATTCTTTCAGTTTGAGCATTTGGGTTTCAATTTTATTACGTCAGGATACCCCCTGGGCAGTTAAATATGAGTGGAAGGATTCATTCAAAGAGATCTCATGCTCGAAGTGTTTTCTGACAGCACAATTCTGTTCGTAACCATGATCCAAACAAAAGCATAGGCTGAGCTGTGTGAGCACTTCATCAGCCCTCCTTCCATAAACATGATCACTGAGATCTGCCTCCAGTAAGGGCATTGATGGAACTCGTCTTCACTTTAGGCTGTGGGATTTAGGGCTTTTTGTGGGGAAGGAGAGGGGAAGTGATCAGATCTTATTGCTTAACTTACTGTCATTTGCTTACTCCTGTTGGACAAATTGCATTTCATGTGATTAGTAAGAAAGTGGGTCAAACTTTTTTTGCTATGTTCTTCAGTGTTTTTAAACAGCTAAAGCACAAGTTTTCTTCCCCACAATTTTAAAACCCTCCCGCTATTTGGATGTGCAGACTTTTGCTGCTGCAAACCTGAGTATGAATAAGCTGGCTGTGCTGAAGAATGGAGAAAAAAAATTACCTTCTCTATATTTCCAACTACACCCCTATTTAACTCCCAGTGTGTTTATGGGAGTTCTGCTTAACTCCCATGCCCAGAGCATGGCACGGTGGTCAGTTCACACTGCCCTGTTATTGTAGATGCTTTCAGCACAGCTTGTGTTTCTCCAGGTGTTTTGCATACAGTATTCATGTAGCTTCTTATTTCTGTTTAGCCAGAGATGTGTGCTTCTCTACTACATATTAATGAGTATTAAAAATATGATTGCTGTATGCCAGGTCACCGCAGAGATTGTGATCTGTACTACTTTGGCTCTTACAAGGCTTAGGAAGGAGTTCAGGTTCTAATCCCTTAAAAGATTCCTCAATGGGAAGAGTAAGGGAGGTAATGTGGGACTTTGAGGATATGGCAGCTTGCATTTGACTTTTTTGTTCTTATGTGCTTATTCTTTCGGTTAACGTATATCCAGATATCAGTCAAGTCTTTTTTTAATTGACTGAGTACCTCGGAGTGGTCTATTCATAAATGTAAAAGGAAACAGTCACTGCCACAGAAGTGGTGAGAAATTGGGAATCTTGTTTGTCCTTTTCAGAACATAAGGTGTGGTAGAGAAAGGACTTTTTTAAAGTCATAGAGAAAATATGTGCAGAGAAGGAAAAGTTAAAAAAAATCTAAAAAAAAAAACAAAACAGAAAAGCCTATTTATTTGAGACCATTTTCTTTTTTCATCATTGCCTTTCTTAATAATAGTTTAGTAGAGCATTGTCTGAATGTTTTTTTAAGGATGTGCAAGTCATTTTGTGCCTTTACAGCTATTTTCTCTATGTTCTTTCCATCATCGCTGGCATGCAGTTTGCAGTCCTATTGGTTTAAATGAGGCAGAAATAGTAAGAAATAATCACCTGAATTTTTGGATATGGCTGTTGCATAACCTTTTTTATTTATTTTTATATATATATCGTTGCAGCATTAGAACAAGACTTTGTCTTAAATGTATTTAGATATATTCCTTTATAATTATGGTTATGTAATTAGAATGTACAGTTATTACAGGCTATTTTTACACAGTATCCTTGATCCTGCTGACATTTTCTTAAGTCTTTTCTGCCATTCACTTTTCTGCTTTAGGAAAAGGTATGATTGATACTAATATTTTTTTCCCTGATAAAAGTGTACTTTCCCTAGATCTTAGTGTTGGTAATACATAATTCAGTGTTCTTTCTTAATAAAAGCTATTGATTGTTCCATTACTCACAATGGTTATTACAGCACTAAAGGTCTCGTTCATCAGAATTTGACTTACAGAGGCAAAACCGAAAGTCTGATTTCTGCATGCATCAGGATAGCAATTGCTGGTGCATATTATTAAACAGAGAATCTGAAATGCAGTGTTTTTTGGCTAGGAAATTAACACTCAGGAAAGATTTGAGAATAGCATTTATTTTATTGTGCAAGCATGTTTGTACATACTTTGCTCTTTCAGTAGAAGTCAAGAAGCAGGGGAACATATTGATTATATTCCATTTTACAAGACATTTACCCCAAGATCATGGATGTGATATTTGAATTGTGAGAAGTTATTATTTCTCTTTTCTTTGGGTACCATTTCCTATTCTAGGGTGATGATGAAGGAGGAAGCAATCTCAGATTGTCCCTGCTAATATGAGGAAAAAAAATGGAGATGGAACTTTTTAACAGAGAAGGTTGTGAAGCTTCCATTCAATAGTTCTATGCAGTCAATGTAATACCAGGCAGAATTTTTATTTTATTTCAATCATACTAAATAACTGTTTGAAGGAAAAAAAAAAAAGTAGAAGATCAAGGACATGAATGGCCAGTGTAATGGTAATTTTTTAAGTGGGGAAAATAACAGCTGTTTTCTGAGTACACAGGCAAATGATGCACTTGCATTGCCTGAATTAATTAAAATGGGTAAATTCTATATGGACCATTTCTAAAAACTGTGACATGCAAGTGAACAGTTGAATTATGTAGAGCAGGTCTAGTTTGCTCAAGACTCTTTCAAGCCCTTATTTTTCATTAGACATATGATTTTGCTTATGCAAACCCATTTATCACTCCGTATTGTCAATACAGAGAAAGTAGTTTCCAAAGATGTTCCAGTCTATCTGTCTCTGACCATATAGATGATTCCTAACCAGCATACACCTAAATTGATATGTTCTTAGAGGCCTGATATTAGGAGAGTTTTGTTTGCGTTCAGACTTTTCCATGTGTATTTGGTGCCAAAAATCCCATAGGCTCAACTGGTGAAATGAAGAAAGCAACCTGCCCCATCTCCCTGCCAAATGCTAGAGAACAGAGGCTACTCTGCAGATCTTTTTCCATACTGTATGAGTTACATTTTTCAAGGTGGACAAATGCAAAGTGTATATTCTTGAAATTTTATAAATTATACATTTGAAAATATTTCAGCATATCATCTCAATATTTTTTCTTAATTTTAGCACACTTAGTTTTTGACATATAATGTAAAATGCCAATGTATGTTTCCTTCTAGTGCAAGTTACTCAGATTTGAGATATGTGGTTGCTCTATTTGCTATGTTAGCCTTTAACACTATATTCCCACTTACATCTGGAGGAACACAGCTTGAAGGAAATTTAATTAGGAAAATGAGGCAGATGAAATAGGCAATGTAATATATATAGATGATATGAAGAAAAGTAAATATACTTTTTATCTGAATAGTCAGAACAGAAACTATGTTAAACAGGGCTGAAACTATCTTTTATCAAAAATGGATTTCTTTCCTTTTCTAGTGTTACTATGTAATTGTCCTCCTTATTACTGAGATTAGAAAGGCTACTATCATTAAAGAAGAAACATCTTTTACCAATTATATTTAGATTCTTTTTTTTAGCTGGCACTGACCTCCTTATTATATGAAGAATTGAAATCCCCCGAGGAACAGACTTACAGAGGAGATTACCATCAGTTGAGAAACCTTGTGCATGCACCGTTTGCCTCTCATGAGCTGTCTGCATACACCGGTACCGTATAGAGTGCTGCTTCTTACAGGTCATTCAGGCGATAGGCAGGTAGAATTCAGGTGACTGAAACACAGTAGCTTAGTGGGAGTTTCTCATTTCACTGCCCTCTGGCACTCCAGCTCTGCTGCTTTTATGATGCTGCACAGCCACAGATTTTTTTTCCAGTTGCACCAATTACTCATTTCCATAATTTTTTATTGGTTCTGTGCACAGAATGCTAGATCATGCTTTGCAGAAAAATGCAGAAAATCACTAGGACAGAAAACAGCTGAAGTAATGTGTAATAAGTAATGAATAATTATTTATGAAAAATAATTCCTATAATGCCCTTTGATGATTGCAGCGCATGACAATGGGAAGTCTGCAGCATTGCATAATACAACCAGTGCAACCTGTATACGTGTTTGAATCATATAGCATACTTATGCTATATGTAATGTATATATTTATAGTATATTAGATAGCATATTTATGGAAATACACTACTCAGATAGATATTACATAGTCAGTAACCATAAGAGATTTTAATACATTTGTTGGTTCTATCCAGGAAATTTCAAATGTTCTAATGATGATTTCAGCTCTTACTTCTCGGTCAACCTTAAGCCTGGCTTTCACTTAGTATTTTCTGAATTTGTGTTTTTAGAGGATATATTTATATAATTATATATAAATATATAATTATGTATATGTTACATATCTACATAACAGTGGTGACCTAAATTCTGTTTGCTGCATATGTTTATTTTGGCAAATATGTTGAGTGTATTTAAGCAGGATATCAACCCAGCAGGCAAAGAATTTCTTTAGAAATCTCTCTAGAAGGACAAAGTAATTTTTTTTGGCCTTCTTTGGGGTGTATCCATTGGGTAGAATATATGTGTAACATAAAGCTTGGAGTATTCCAACATAAATTGGAGTATTCCACTGATCTGACAAGGTGCAAATGATGGTGAAGTTGGAGGAGACCTGTCCCCTTGACCGTATTACTGTTGGGTTGCAGACATAATGCCCACAGCGTCAGTGGAGGCTGGGCAGGTTGCCTGCGGTTATGTAGGAATTTGTTTAGTTGTGACCTTGTTCCCCAGTTCAGAATGAGCTTTTTAGGCAGGGGGGGCAGAGGGGAGGAGAATTCTGCTGCTTCCCTTCCTAGCACAGGTTATCTGTATTTTAAAATCTTGGCTCTGTGTTTTAAGTGAATTCCGTGTCTTTTGGACAATGGTTTTAGTTATCAGGAGTCTGGAAGGTAGAGAAAAAATTATAGTGTTTTGTGCAAAGGCAGGTGAGGTAGTGTTTGTCCACCCACTGAAGCTTCTATCTTATTTTTATCACCAGATGGCAGTACTGGTTATTCCACGTGGTTTGGCCTTGCTTCAGGAGCCTTTCCTTCATGGATCAGAGGACTGTATCTCTTTATCATATCATATGTAAACATCCTGATGAATTAATCAAGATGAGAACCCATCCCATAGGGATTGCTCATTGGCTACTTCAGAGCAATGAGAATGATATTTTGAAATTCATAATAATTGTTTGTTTCAGACATCTGCAGAAGGTAAAGCAGGTGTTTCCTCAGGGAAGTGATTCTTCTAGTAGCTAAAGAGACTAAATTGTAACCTGTTGAGTTTCAGGTCTAACATTATGGTATGGGGCACATTTCAGATACTTAAATTTCTGTTAATTTTATGGAAAAAATACTACAGTACCAAATACATAAAAATTTATTTCTGAACCTTTTGAAGTTGGAATGACTCATTTCCCGCTCTCTCATAGTTTTCTCAAGTGTTTCCTATCATCTGTGGGATAACATTTTGCAAAATCAGACATGGTGCCTGCTCTGGATTTACTACAGAATATATATTATGGGAATACGTAGCCATTTTAACAATTAGTGAAACAGGCAGAACCCTTACAAGAACAAGTACATTTCAATTCCAAAAGACACTTTAGGAGGCAAAAAAATACATACCAAAGAGTTGAAACTTGTGTCCAGTGTTTTGGGTCTCACTGAATACCTTATACTTTCAAGAAAAGACTAAAGTGAAAGACTTCACATGATTCGAATAATGTCTTACCCCTATTGAACCTGACTTTTTTGATTAATCACTTGGTTCAAACAAGGTAATGTTATTGTAGTGCTTTGGATGTTTCTGAAGTATTGTCACATAATATACGTCATTACTTCATCTTTTGCCCTGCAGCATCTTCAGCAGGATATCTTAGATATTCCTGATTGAATTAAATACTCCAGGGCTTTAAGACCTAAAATAGAGTCTGTTAAGGTTCTGTGTTTGATATCTAAGAAGAATTTTCATCCTCGCTGTAAGAAGAGGAAATATTAGTGAATGAATGTGGGCATTTTGAGCTTTGTAAGACAGCGTTGCACACAGCTGTCAATCTTCTTTATATTTTATTTGCACAAACTGGAAAGCACGTACTGGAAATGAATGACTGATAGGCTTTTCTTAATTTGTTTGTATGTCTTCTGTTGAGGTATTTCTTGGAGGGGTTAGTTTAGAAAATGTAGTTTCTCTGTTCCATAAATCCTTATGTATTGGTTTGCATTGTGGCAAATGTGAAACACACAAATGTTTGTGAAATATTATTCATGCCTTTTCCAAATGCCTAGGGTTCACAAACATGTACAGTAAAGAAAAAAATGACAGTAAGAGGCAGAAATGGCATTTTGTCCTGAGTTTCACAGCCCAGGAAAAAGCTTTAGGGACTTGCATGCAAAATCTTTAATAAGAAGTCACACCATCTCTTTAAAGGAGTGATGCTCCTGAAGAAAGTATTTCACCAGCTTGGTGAGCCAAGGAGGCCCTTTCTTTCAGTAGTCTTCCTGCTGCCCCATTTAGCTATCGTCTTTCTCTTGTCTGAAAAGCAATTGAAAGTCAGTCTCTTAATCACCTTGATCATTTTCTCTTTCAGATACTGCAGATTTGCTTTTATGATGTTGAGATTTGGGCAGCATCTCATCAAGCCCTCCGTGGTCTTCCTGAAGACTGAGCTCTCCTTTGCTCTTGTGAACCGGAAGCCAGTGGTCCCCGGGCGTATCCTTTTGACCAGAGCCGTGGTCATACGGGCCATTCCTCATGCTGCACAAGAGGGGAAGCCTCTGCATGTTTTGAAGGCCAGGTAGGATGTTAATCAGATTTATTCTGAAATCAGTGGAATGTAAAATGCTTGATCGGTGTAGCAGAACTTCCAAAAACGGTTGCTTAGCAACTGTGACCTTAGAGGTGAATATCTATTGACCTTTTCACCACTGAAGATGTATAAACAACCAGGTGTTACTAAAAGCATTTTAAAGTGTATCTGAGGTGCTAGTGTTTAAATTTCATATTATGCTAAATAACACATCCTGTTTTCCTTTAACTAGTGCCACTTATTTTTAGGCATAGTAACTTCTTTATGGAAAATATTCAACTTCTCAGAACTAAATGTAAACAATTTGTCAAATGGCAGCAAAATCCTGCATGAAGACTATTGGTGGGGCAGGGATGGACACAAACTACTTTGATTAATTTAGGTAGGAACGGATTACATAAACTGTCTGTATAGTATACATATTTCCTGTGGAAAAAGACCAATGTTTTAAAGTAAACTATCCTGTCAGTTAGAAACTTTGTAGGAACTCAATTCTGCAAGATGCAACCTCCTCCTAGGAAGTCCTTTTTGTAATGTTGCAATATGCTATGTAACTTGTGCTTATTTCATTGGATAGCGGTGGATCTTTTTGGAAGAATTTCAGAGTGATCATTTTTGTAGAGGTCCATGGTAATACTTCAGCAGGAAATAAATTGGGCAGTGGCTGAATGTATGTTGGCAAAAGAAAACCCATATGTGTATGTCCAAAGTAACAGTAGCCGTTAAAAATTTTATTTAGCATCACTGAATTTATCAAAAGCTTTAATTTTCTTCTCCGGTTTCCTGTTACTTCTAACAAGTTATAGTGCATGATTTTAAATTTAGTATCTTTTATACTTACAGACTTTTTAACTTTCTTTTCTTCTCCTGAAATACTGAATCTCCTTCTCTTCTCATCGCTCCTATAAAATAGTTATTGAAAATAAAATTAACTTCTCTATATCTCCATATTGAATACTTGCTATTTCTTGAAGATGTCAGATGACTTGTTTATAAGTGAATATCAAAGACACTTAGACTTTGTAGAAACTTTGAACATGTGTTACTATCTCAGCAGTATGTTTTAATCAATTAAATGAGCAATTCTTCTCAGCTCCAAGGTCCTGCAGCAACCTGCCTGAAGTATCTGATGTAAATCAGTGTGATTCACAGTTGTATCAAACTGCCAAAATATTTTCAAAGCTATCTAAAGGCAATATCAGATCACAATCATTTACAGAGAACCAAAATGCCTGCACAGTACATCACTATTTACACTCTCACTTGCACCACACATATAGCAATATACTCTGGGTGGATGTTTTAAAACAACAATGAATGACTTTGTCAATTAATCAGGTAAATGAGCAATTGCATCTGTTGTTAAATAAATAAGAGGTCTTTCAGATGAAAGATATTTCGTTTGAAGTTTTGTGAGGTTCTTCAAGTAACAATTTAAGGGGCCTTTAAAACTTAATTATTACAAGCTACTCTTTTTCTATAAATAATTGAAGATTATAAACTCTAGTTGTATAATTATTGCTGACTGTTTGGCAGATACATTAATTTGCTGAGGTTTAGCTTTGTTATTCCATAATGAGACTTGCAGTCACATTGTTTTCATAGCTCATGTGTTGTAATATATAGTGCGGTCTTTGTTTCTCCATTGAATAAATGTTCAGTAGTAAAACAAAAACCACAACAAAAAATCTTTTCCTCGCTCATTGCAATAAGAAAAAGTTGAAAGATCATGATGCAAAAGCTAGAATCCAGTATGTAAAACAGAGCTAATTTGCAGTGGTAAGCCTTTAAAATGCCTGCTTAAGGCAGCATTCATCTGAAGACCTGGCAGTAACAAGTGTATTTTCTTTGTTTTATTGCAATAATTTTATCCGCCTTGTCTTTGGCACACTTGTGACATTCCTTTTCATTTTTTTGTTTTTTTTTTTCAGTACAAAATAAAATATTAATGCATGTGAATTAGAGAGACAAAGGAAATCAGTTTGAAAGCCAGCTCACTCCAGGTGGTGGCTTTAATTAACTTGTAAGGTTGAAATTCCATCTTGAAAGGAAACAGGATAGCAGTTGTGAAATTGCTGTAATAGTTTTAAAATACAGTTATCCTCTGGAAAAAAAAAAGTCAGTAAAAATGGTCTTGTGAAGTTCAGTGTTTGTGACTTGAGTAATGCCAAAGTATGTTTGCTCAGTTGACACATGAAAAAGTTTTGTTTTCTAGCTGTCAAGCTTGTAAATTCAGTTTGGCACTTGAAATTTGAACTATTCTAATAGTAACCAAGAGTAGAAATACTGAGAAGATTCTGTTTATGGTGAGGAAAATACACTCTCTCCCTCTCTCCTGCAGAGAACTACCTCAATTTCCTTGTATTAGATTTCTGATGAGCACACTGTACTTCATGAGCACGTAAGCTCTCCTGTACAAAGATCTCCTTAAGAGAGGAGTTAGTGATTTTTGCAAATAGTTGAATGAGACATAATTGGGATCTGAGTCAGAGCATGAAACCAGTATCTTTATCGCCCAAGCTGAAATATGTTCATTGCATTGGTGCTGGTAGCAAATTCCCTTAGCTCTTTTGGCACAACCATGGAACGGGGAGGGTGAGCTATGTGTATGAGGACACCTAGTCCTATGGTTCCCAGGACACCTAGTCACACCACTGCCAGCCGAAGGGGAAAGACAGAGAGGTGCCTGACCAATTTGTTGGAAAATATGAAGCATCCCAACTCCGAAGAAAAAATGAGATGGATATGTTACATGCTCTGTTCTTGCATGTGTTTCCAAGGGGAAGATTAGGTTGTCGTGCCTCTTACGTATCTTATTTTAGAGACATTGTTATAAGTGCAGTCTTGGTTAGGGAGACATTGCTTTTTTAAAGAGTAGAGAAATACTATTATTTTGCTACAGTAATGCTTATGGATGCTTCTGGAACCAAGAGCTTGAACGGGAAGAGTGCTATGTTGTGTATGTTGTGTGTATGTTAGCAGTTAGTGTGGAGGTGAGGAAATTGTGAGCTGGATATTGTACAACAGTACAAATTCCAGCAAGTTTACACATGAAACCATACTTTTTTCTGCAAAAAAAAAAAAGTGTAGTTCCTGTTTCCTGTTAGTGCTGGTAATTTGCTGCTTTATGAAGAATGATTGTGAAATGTCATCTGTTGATTACATCTGCCATGATTGGAGAGTTGTCCTGGAGAAGTTTGCTATTCAGGAACTCCAGTAGTGCAGGATAATGTCTATAGGCAGCAAATGCGCAAGGCAAAATGCATTACTCAAAATGCACAAGGCAAGAATTGGATCAGCTCATGCAGCCTGCATGAGCTAAGCCTTTAGTATTGTTTATTTTTCCCTTATTTCACTCAGGAGTTTTGCTTTTTTGATAATACAAAAATGTAGAATTCCTTTTAAATAAAATCTTCTTGCTCATTGATGTGGGCTCTTTGTTCTTTAATGTGGCTACAAATACTTTGAGGAGCGCCCACCATTTTACTGATACTTTCCTACTCACATGATACAGCTTTGCTAGGTTTTCCTCGCATCTTCAGTAAATACAGTCTGATTTTTTTTCATCACTGGCTTTCGCATTGCATTGTTAGATTCTTGCTTTCATCTTGTGTTAAACATGAAAAATGAATTTGAACATTAGTAGAATCCATTTGGGAACCAGAACTTCTATTGTAAATAAAATTATTCATTTGTTATGTCATTTTTTTTCAGCAGACAAGGTATTGATCTCTGGATTTCTGTTCAGGATGCCATAAGGAGCACTAGCACAAAAGGAACACAGCAACATTTGTAAATTGATTGAATGCAATATGTAATGACAGAGACAAACATCAGATCTATGGCAGTACTATATCACAGAAAACATTTTTCAACAGTTATTGAATTGGTTATTAAAAAACAACGCACTTTCTAACTGGGAACAGTGAGCTGAGAGTTCCTGGATCAAACAAATTTAATAGTAATTTGTAGTGGACAGTGTGGTCCCTTCAGCAAGAGTGTGTGCATGTGAGTGTAATAAATTAGAATAAATGCTTTACAGTATTTTTTTTTTATTTCTCATTGATTATGAAAAGCTTTTTAGCTTTTTTTTTTCCAATTAAAAATATAACACCACTTACCTGAACATACTGAGTGTTGCTGGAATATCTTGTATTCTTTTCTGCAGAGGTCTGTTTCTTACAGACCTCTGCAGAATCTTGAAACTACAGAAACCAAAAGCATGTGGTATTTGCTGGCAGCCTTATCACTATGTGAAGTTAATGGCCATTATTTGTCACTGAGGCAGTGTATTGTACTAAGGGTTACCATGGCTAGTTCCTTTTATTAATAAGTAGAGGAAACATTAGTTGAACCAGATGCTTCTTCAAAGATGTGATAACTTGCAGTGTAATTACCCGGAACCTGTCGCATGAGTGGGCTGGGATCCAGGGTCACTGAAGGCAGCAGTGGTGTGTGTTCTGCTGCACGGCGTGTGCGCGNGGTATTTGCTGGCAGCCTTATCACTATGTGAAGTTAATGGCCATTATTTGTCACCGAGGCAGTGTATTGTACTAAGGGTTACCATGGCTAGTTCCTTTTATTAATAAGTAGAGGAAACATTAGTTGAACCAGATGCTTCTTCAAAGATGTGATAACTTGCAGTGTAATTACCCGGAACCTGTCGCATGAGTGGGCTGGGAACAGGGTCACTGAAGGCAGGAGTGGTGTGTGTTCTGCTGCACGGTGTGCGCGTGTCCGTGGGTTCCCTTGTCAAAGACTGGCAGAATCAACGTGCTGCTTGAGACTGACACATGCTGTTTTGTGACAAAACAGTTGTTGCTTTTCTTCCAAGCAACCCCTTTTTTATCAGCAATGTATTAATGTTTAAAAAAGTAAGTTTAATTTTTGATTCAGTTATAGTTCTGACAGGATTTCCATTGAAAATGGCTGGCTGGCTCTGTGAAGAATAGGGTTCTCTCACAAATTGGGGCGTTTAGGTAAAAACCTCAATGCTTATCATGTACATGAAATCGTTATTCTTCCTTAAGTCACACAGCTGATGTTATTTGTGATTTAGTTAGGTCGTATACTTCCCATAACGCATCTGAATTTATGCTACATAACTATTAATTTTATGTATTTTAGTATAAACAAGTGTTAATATTTGCCATAAGATGAATCTGTAGAAAAGAAAATCCAGTTATATTGCAGAACATAAATATGCATTTGCATATTGCAGCAACAGCTTTTTACAGAAGCTTCATATGCATTATTGTTGTTATTTGCATTACCACAATGCTAACAGGCAATCATGAATCAGTACAATGCTGTCTTAGTTCCCCTTCAAGCAAAGAGCTAAATACATATATATATATGAGAAATATATACACATACATATATATATATATTTTTTTTCTGTAAAGACTTTTTATCCTAAATGTGACCTTTGAGATAGTAATGGAGTTGCATGAAGACAAAAAGTGTTGTTCAGGACAATAAAGAGTCAACTTCACAGCTTAGTGTTCCAAATTTCCCAGGCATTCTAGGAAGAGAGTGTACTAGGAGAGGAGTGATGAGGTAGCTCGGCTGATGTAGAAACGACCTCCTGAGTGAAGAGCAGATAAAAATGGTAGGTCTTACTTGAAAATGTAGGAAGAATATAGAGTTTGTTTCCTCAGCTGGGCTGCAGAAGTGACTGACTTGTTTTCTGTATTGTCAGGATTTGGCAAATTCTTTCTGAGATCCCAGACTGAAGTTGTTCATCATCCAAAAGAAAAGGTTTATTTTTCTGTCAGATCTCAAATAAAGCTGTTCCACAACTCTTCCCCATATGAGTAGTCTTGATCCCTTAAGTGGAACTCATTAACATCAGTAATGTTTCTTTGCAAGAATGAGAGTAAGAAAACAGCTCCTATCCTTCATTGTTTTTAGTTGAAATATTTTGTGGAGAGACTAGGAGTGGGGCTTCCCCTTGGGGAGGGAGCAGTGAGCCAATAGATCAGCTGCGCTGGATTTGCAGGCTGCCTTCGGAGAAAAGGATTCTGCTTTAACAGGCAAAGAAATGAGTGATCAGCTCTGTGTGTGCAAACACTTTGAATTTAGTAGCAATGAAAAGTCCAGTTAATAATCTTAGAGCTGGAGTCTACAAACAGAAAGCCGGTGTTTGAGTTGCATTAGGAAATGCAGCTTCTGAAGATAATGAATTCAAGGCTGTGTGTGCAAAAGCTTCTCTATCTGCCTGTGTCTCCCCCCATTTCCCACTCCCTTTCTCCTCAACTATATAATTAGGTCTGGTGAAAATCCTCTCCCTTCGGAACTGACTTCACTTGAAAGGTTCTCACAGTTACAGAATGTGCTTCATGGCAAAGATTTACCTGTTAAGTTTGCACTCTTACAATTGTATTAATGAAATGGCATTGATGAAAAATCCTGTGATTGATTGGTGCTTTGTGACAGTGCTTTAAGAAGCAAGTAAATGTGGAAACATAGAATACGAAATATGTTTTGTTGAAACAGTGGAAATGGAACAAGTTGCCTACTGAGTTATTTGCATGGATTCAGTAAGTCAGCGCTAAGAATTTATGAGGCTATAGCTTACCCTAAATTGGATGAGGCATTTATAAAGCTTGATTAGGACCACATGTGAGAGAAGTAGCTTCTAGGGTGGAGTCTGATGCATCCTCTGAACATGGGGATATCTATCTTATCAAATGCCACAACTGAATGAGCAGTCCCTTAGTAGTGATGTGTTCATCTGGCTCCCAAGTCTCACCATTAGGAAAGTGATGAAATTTCAGAATTGGGCTTGAAGGTAGAAGTGTCATGATAGGATGTGTCTGTGCAATTAAATTCTTGACTGCCTTGCTTACGTATCCTGAAAAAGTTCCAGTTGAAAAATCATTTTAATCTAACCGTTTTGTTCCCTTCGTCGTCATCATTGTTGTGTTTGGAATTTGTAAATGACCTTAAATCAGAAAAACACATGCATAATCCTCTTCATTGCCTTGGGTATTTCAGAGGCATTTGGTGCACAGTTTTCAAGGCAGGTTACTAATGTAGGACCTCTGAGAGTGGAACTGTGTGTCCTTCCATGCCATTCTTAAGTAGCTGACTTAAGTGTATTTACTTCGAGGTTCTTGCAACTAGCATGGCAGACATCACTTGGAAAAAGAGTTTTCCCATCCGTATTTTAGCATATCGAGAAAATAGGATAAATGTTTAGTGAGAAAAGGATCTTCCTAAGGACCTGGAGCAAGTTAGTCATATTTAAGACAAAGAAGCAAAAATAAATAGAAGGAAGCAAAATCAAGTGGTAGCACCTGGATCTGGGTTCATAAAAGGTGAGAATGAGTATTTAGTTTAAGGTTAACATGTAACTGGCATTCCTGTCATTTCAAAAAGCAGTGCAGGTCCTTGTTCATATTGACAACTTTTAGTCTAGCAGAGAAAACTTTCCTCTAGCAAAGAAAAAAAATGTAATTGCTCTGGTTACAGTACAAACATGTCATTTTAATGCTTTTTTTGCATGCGTAAATGCAGTAAAATGCAAAATTGCAACAAAAATGCAACAGTTATAAGTGGGCAATAGATCACAAAGTGATGTGTGTGTGTGTGTGCATGTGCTGCCATTGCAATTTTGCTATTATGGAAAGCTTACGCTTAAGTTGGCACATCAAGAGCAGATGTCCATGTTCTTTACTTTTCAGGTACCACTTATCAAGAGCTTCATAAAAGAAGGCTATATATTTTTTTTTCCTCCTGTCATTACATAACTGTTTTCAAATTCAGCTTTTTTAGTCTTCTAACTAGTTTCTTACTAGTGAAGGAGATGACAATTACACAGCCATTCCTGCTACATTTGTGAATGTGTAGCACTTACTGTCCTCTGCAGAGTTACAAGAATGCAGTGCACACAGTTACCTGAGCTGGGGCAAGGTGTTGCAAGGCTTGCTCTTATGGCAGAATATAATTAAAAGAGATGATTGGAGTACCTCGTTATTCATAGTACCACACAATCAGCATAAATGATGCAATATATGCAGAGTTTTTGTTTGTAATGAAAATAGAGTTGCTGGCAAGTCATTTGGAGATTTCATTTGTTCCTTATTGTTTCTAGCATATCGGAATATTTTGTGCTGTTTGGAGTAATACAGTACCCAGTGTTTTTAAGTACGTATTTTTGAGAGGCACTGGATGTGAATTTCCTGTTGTAGCACTTAAGAAGAGATTTAGTAATAAGATATCTACTTGCTATCTCTTTAATGCTCTGAATCTAGGGATTTTGCTGTGAAGACCCTAAAATATAGTGTTCTTCTGTTAAAAGAACCATAAATTAACATTGGAGCCTGATGTCCTATAATTGTAACCTGAAATAGATATTTCATAATGCTGATTTTTTTTTTAATTTTACTTTTAAATTTTACTTTCATTATTTAAGGACCTTAGAAGACAGTAAGTAAGTTGAAAAAGGGTATGCCATGTATGTGAAAAAAAAAATAAATGCTTTTCTAGACATAGAGAAAGGAAGGAATCATACTCTGTGGTGTATAATCCCAGCATCTTTTCAGGAGCATAAAGACCAATTAATAATGTCATAACCTAATTGCTTCACACTGCTCATGTAGATGTCAATCTTTTGAACAGAAATCTGTCTGTTTTATGCCCCAGTGAATGCAGACATGGAAGCCGGAATATATTCCAGTCGCTTGTTGATACCAGGTCCATTAAACGCATGTGCTCCAGTGTAAAGCAGCCAGCCACGCCAGCAACGCACCCCTGGGACGGGTGGCCTAGGCTTTGCAAGTCCCTGCACGGGATGAACGTGCACCTTGCCCCTTATCCGTGGCCCTCTCTGCACCCCAGTCAAGAAGGCAGCACGTGTGGTCTCTCCTGCTTTGCTGCCCAGAGCTGCTCGCTTGTGCTGCCTCATTTAGTTAGGAAATGCTTTTTACAGTGGGTTTGAACGAGCAGTTGAGACTGGTCATCACGGCAGTGATTCCAAATGGCCCTGTAATTGCTTTGCGGAGCTTTAGTTAAGGGTCAGGCAACTTCTCTGGGCAAAGTAATTGGATAAATTATGTTTTAATAGATTGTCCTGTGCAAGTCAGATATGAACACAGTGTGCAGTGGAGGTTTTATTGTAAAATGGAGCTACAACAGAAAGCAGAGGCTATGTAAAATGAGGCTATGATGGAAAATTGAGGACACAAATCACTGATACATTGTATTTCACTCGCATTCATACCATATCTAGGTTTTTAAGGTTGTACATGCATGTGTAGTCTGCTATTTGTTTGCTAATATATATTAGCCTTTGCTGATCCTTGTAACCTGCTAAGATCTAGCATGTTTCTGATCAAAGCATGGATATCTCAGCATCCCTTGGGTAAATTTCGTGAGTGGATGTCACACTTCAGGCATTGTAATTTTGTCACTGTAAACACACGTTTCAGGTTCATATTCTTAGGCTCAGTTCTGTCGATGAGGATTGGATCAGAATAGAGCCTAGCTCATTTTGCGTGTGGCTCACTGTTTTCGAACTCCAAGGAGAAAGTTAAGCAAATGTATAAGAATATGGTTCACTAAATAAGTTGCTTTTTGGCCAATACGCTCAGAGCCCAGTCTTGAAAACATGGTAGCATTTCTGCTGATACAGTGAAATTCAAAAGCATGTGGGATTTTTAGGTGAGGAGGGAAGGAGGAAAAGAGAATTAGAGTAAGGGAAATAAAAAACAAGTTTTTTTAATTTGTCTTCTGATTTCTGACATTTAAAGTGCATCTTATTCATGCTTATGGACTTCTTTTGCAGTACACTTCTTAGAAACCTATTAAAAAGGAAAGGAAAAAAAAAATAAGTAATTCATGCCATGTCTTGATTCCAGAAATGTTAAGAGGATAAAATATAGTAAGACTTGAGATAGCATTGAACGATATATGAGAAATTGCCAGACCCTAGGATTTTGGCAGAGAGAGTTGAAAAATGTCTTGATCATATCTGTCTATATGGGAACACTATTTCCAGGAATAAAAGTCATATTCCAACAATGGCATTAATAACAGCAGTGATGATAAATTTGAAAAAAAGAGAGAGATGTGAACTAAAAGCAGAGTGAATTTTTCTTAAATATTGAGAGTAATGTAGCTGGGACACAGCACCAGAGTAGAAGAACTTTTGGTGGTTTGAAATGAAGATTTCAAAGTAAAAGCTTCTCTTTAAGATTATTACGATGTTATCATCTCAGTGGAAGAGTAATGAAGATGGAATCTGTGCGTCAGCATGAAGGAACTCAGAATAAAGTATCCTCTTGGCAGGAGAAGAGTGAGATGTAACATATTTTTGTTTCCATGTCTGCAGAATGGAATCCTATCTTCTGCAGAAGAAAGAGTGCTAAAAGGAGGGAGGAAGAGATGCCTATTAGGAGGATAGGCCAAAACAATTGGGTAACCTTTCTGAACTGAGGTGTGTGTTGCTTTTGAGGGGCATCATTTAACTTTGAAAGTCATAATGGGGAATTACAAATAAAGCAGCTTTATCGACCTACCATTTGATATTCCTGAGAGAGTGTGAAAGGGGACATAAAGTCACTCCAGTGCTAACTGTCTATTAGCATCTGATTTAAAATTTGTTAGAATGCCACTTATCTTAGGTATTATTGATTGTATTTCTTTAAGTTTATACACCTTCTCTGAATTGCTTTCAGTATATCAGAAAACTGAATTACTTTCAACTGTATCTGAAAAAAGGTCATTGTTTTGGGATTTTAATTTTACATATTCATGAGGATTTAACAAGATACCTCTGCCAAGTGCTCCCTCCCTTCTGAATGCTTGGGTACAGGGACCACCATTGCATTCAAAACATAGTCCAATGCTTTTCTGTTAAAGCCAAATGCCCTGTGTCTCAATGTTTTATTGGAATTTTTGGCAGAAAGGGCTGCCTATGATATTTGCAAAATGAAATTACATGTTTCCTCCCCCCAGATTTGTTTAGCTCCAGGTAGTGCAAATAAAAGACAAAATGAAAGAAAACTTTTTAATATACTTCACTTTGCAGAGCTCCGTTGTGGTGGAGGGAAATTACTTTAGGAGTGAAAACTTTATAAGCACTTTGAAATAAGATCAATATGTTTTTCAAATGACTTTCCTAAAAAATTGTAGGGAGAGACTTTAGTAACTAAGCTTGCATGGCCGCTTCTGTACAGTTGCAGAGGAACTGGATTATTGCAAGAAGGCTTCTTTCTTGTTTTACTGCAGGCATTCTGAGTGCTTGAAAAACACAGAATTGCCACCTTTGCCTAGGTAGCCGTGGACTTTCCAAGAAAAAAATGCCACCCAATTAGTGTCTAGTCATGTGGAAGGATGCTAATGATATATCTCTGCTCAATTCATGTTTCCCTGCTATGACTCCATCAATATTAATAAAATAATTTATATATGCTTGTCTATCTGAAATTATCCAAATTTAGCCTGGAGAAAGGAGAGTTCTATTTTTATCTTAATCCAAAAGCAGCAGTGTTAATGGAACACTGCTGATTTAGCATAATATATTGCTGATGTTACTTTAATTCAGAGAACACTGAAGGCATCCCTCTCTTCTCTCCTACTCCTAGTCAAGTAAAATACAATACATTTGATAGTGATTATAAGCTTTCATGAAGGTGTTAGGGAGTAGCTGAAAGAAACTGATGAAAACAGATGTTTGTAGAAAAGTAAAACCTTAGGAACAAGATAGCACTTCAGTGTTTTGTTACATAGGAAAATGGGAGAGATGTTTAAACTACACTGGTCTGCTTTTCTGAATGCCGGCAGTGTCGAGCTTACTATTTATCTTGTAGATCAACTAGTGTCATTCCTTGATCAAAATTTTCCTGATTTTCTTGCAAGTTAAAACTTGAGAGGAAATGCTTTAGTGCAGCAATGGGTTTTACCGGTCATTAACAATATTGGAGTTGGCGCAGACCTTATGCAGACCTTCCAGGCTCTAGAGAGGGAACAAATTAGATTGCCTGTGTTGGAAAGCACATATTTACATCTAACACTTCTTAGAAGATGGTATTAGCTAGTTAAAGAGGATGTGACAATGTAACTTGATGAGATAGAAAGAGCAAGATTAGCCTATTCTGAAGACTGAGCCACCAGTTCAGATTACGGGCTGCTTGTTAGCTGTCTGATTTACGGTATATACCTCATTTGGATGAGGTACATACAGTTTAGCCTTAACAACTGTGGCTATGGTCACGTCAGCAGGTCCTGGATATTCTGCCAGGCCTAGACTCTTTTTTGGGAAGGGAATGGAGGGAGGGGATGGGGTTGGAAGGATAGTTTCAACAGAATAAAAGCAATATTTGAATTCCAACTGAAAGTTGGAGAAGTAAAGCTTTTCTGTACTGTTTATGTAAACTCAGGGTAGCCTCTGAAGATGTCATGTGCAGAAGTAATGAATGCAGTGTGGGCTAAGGCTGTGCAGATATGTATTTCTCTGCTGTTGTCCTTTATTTACATAAATAAAGGACATAAAGAGTATTCTGTTTTTATAACACATCACTGAAGTCTTTATGTGCAAACCTTAAACTTTTTGACCCATTTTTAAATGAAGGGGATGCAAGATGTCAAGATGAGATTGTTTCTGCTTAAGGGAACAATATAGTTAACCTAATGTTCTAGTGAGAGGCCAGGTCAGACTTAGCCTTGAAACAAGAAGACCTGATTAATGTGTATAGTGCTCACATCAGCATTGTTTTCCACTGAGCCTGTTATGCATTGTGAATGCTTTATTCTATTTGATGATTTTTTCCCTAATATCTGTTGATATCTGGGAAACTCTGGGATTTATCTGCTATATCTGTGTATGATGCAGCATTTAGAATGGAGGAAAAACCTAACTGCTAGAACTATCCATTCCTTTCATGCACAAGTGAAGTGGATGGTTATAATACTACTTACGTAGCCCTGTTAGTTCAGAATTGGGAGAATTGTATTTGGGATGTATTTGGAAAAGTAATGAATTTTGATCGGGCACAAATGAATAAATTCATAATTTAACCAACCAGTAGAAATGAAAGGGCCATTTTCAGTTTAAGGGTTGGATTGCTTTTGTGCCGGTGTACTCCAAAAAGTGCTGCTTTTGAGATGTTCCTCTGTTGTTCCCAACAGGGAGGATGCAATTAGGGGAAACACAGTGCAGCTCTAGAATATTTTATCAGATACTTCTTGATCTTGAACCATTGCATTGTTGCTACCTGAATGGAATTACCTGAAGTGCAGGTAATAGGGGATTTTTTTTAGAATGCCTATGAGCTATCAGAATGAAAAAGAAATTCTGTTTTGTCACAACTGAAAAGGTACAGAGAACCACTTTATTTGTCTTTTTGAATAATAGAAGTCAAATCAGGATTGTCATCTGATCTGTCAGAGAAATCAACATCAATAACCATCTTCCATCACATTATTTCCCCTTTCCTTTTGAAACTTGAATCTTTGCCTGAAAAAATTGTCCGTTGCCTTAGATTTTAAGGCACAGCTTTTACTGCACAGCTAGAGAAAACACACTTCCTTTTAGAATCTCTTCACTGAATTGGTGAAATTTGTGAGGAGATTTTACTGTTCTGCCTTGGGGACCTGCCATGTACTAGATTTGAGAAGAAATTTGACTTGCCCAATCTAATTGTGTTGCTAATTGGTTTCTTTGCTTAAGAGCAGTATCTAAAGTCTGGAGGTCACATATGTTTTGTGGCTTAAATTTTCATAGCCATTGCTGATGTTATGAAGGGTGACAGTGACAGCTGTTTAGAATAGGGAGGAGAAGTTTCATTAACTTCAGAAAAATCAGTATTTGGCCTTCTGTAAACAAGATAGATATATTTGTTATTCCTCATGCTGTACTAATCGATCCTCATTCAGAGATTCTACTCAAAAAGAAGAGTAAATGGTCTGTGGTAGGATAGATGACTCTTATGCTTAAGAAATATGAAAATATTTTCCATTTGGAAATCAGATAATTGAGAATGTGTGACCTTTAAAAAATAGGCATTTAAAACTGATTCATTGAAAAGCTAAAAACCCCTGTGCAAATACTGGGCAAAAAAGGATAAGAAACAGTGTGGAGATATAAACATGAGGGAATTTGACTCTCCTTAAATTGCTGTATAACTTAGATGTCTCATAGAATGCAGGATTGTTAGGGGAAAGAAGGAAATGTTAAATAAATGCAACTTTGATAAAATATATATATTTTTCTATGTATATAAGGAAGATATATATATATATTACAGGAGTTAACACCATCTGATACCCTTTAATTTCTGTATAGAACACTCTGCATGAAGGAAAAGAATTAAAGTTTATAAAATACTATTCTTTAGATAGAGAAAAGTTGAAAGCATCTGTTCTGATACTGATACCCTGCACAGAATGAAACTTGAAAATGTGAAAGTAAAGTTAATTTTTTTTTCTAATAGTTCATAACTGAAAATTGATTTCTGGATACCTTTATAAAGACTGAATTTGGAAATTATTTTTCTTTAAGAAATAATAAACTGAAGAAAGACTAATTCTGTCTTGCTGAAGAAAGATTAATTCTGTTTTGTGATATATATGGATCATGCTGAAGAGTTTCCTGTATGGTAGAAGTAAAAATAATTCTAATTCTGAACAATCATAATTATGATTTTCTCTCCACCACATGTACTGCCTACATTATAGCTAGAACCAACTGTCAGATCTATGCAGCTATAGACAGTGTGACTGCATTTTTAATGCTAATCCCAGCACAGTATTTTAGTGGTGATGGACCGTACGTTTTCACATAGCTTTGAAACTTAAAACTTGAGAAAGTGTGTTTCTGGAACCTGGAAAAAAAAAAAAAAGAATCTCTGACATTTCTTCTTCTTTTTAGAAGATTCTTGGGCAGCTTTCCTAGATCATGATATTAACAGTTTTTGGTTAATGACCCCTCATTTAAATATGTCTGAGGAGTTATTGCTGAGTCCCTTGCACTCATTCTGGGCAGATGATGATTAGTATGAGTATCAAAATATCTGCCTTTGACTTTTCTCTCTCCAAAGAGGAAGACAAAGCAATATAAGTGTTGCTGCTGATACTGCAGGACTGAGCCTATTCCCCCTGGTTTCCTTGTGCTGTAGTACAATAATGCAAAAAAAATCCAACAGATTCGCATAAACTTAATGTTATTCCACATCTTGAATCTAATTTTTGTTCAGTGTCAGCTGAGCTGCTGAACTCTGTGAAGTGTCGGCTGTCAAAACCAGAAAATTCTGAATATCTGTATAAGAAAGTCCTTTGTGACCTGCTAATTGCATTCCATGACAGACCTGCTTTCCACAGAATAATAATGAAACAGAAAACTTTCAAAACTAAGTTATTTTAAACATAAAATATATGCAACACAATGATAAAGCTGGAGAAGCTGCAATTCACAGTACATAATTAAATATCATTACATTTGGTTACTGCAGGTTTCTCTTTGTTTGGTCCGTTCAGTAAGGGGAAGCGTAGGTATGCTGCACCTGTTGAAAGCAGCCCTATGTGCCCAATTACTGAAGTTTAGAATTGATTCAGGAGATAATGTTTTGTCTTGCGATATTGTTTTGTGTATCTTGATGTAAAAATGCTAGCCTTAATGGCTTTTGTTTCATATTGTTAAGGCTTAATTTAATTTTAAAAGTCTCTATGAAGATTCGGGTGAAAACAAACAGTTTAAAAAATCCATCTCTTTCAAAAAAAGAAAAAGTGTGTGTGTATATATACATATATATGTATTTGCAGACTCTGGTTCTTTAAGTATATAGAATATTTGATATGCTATTGATGGGTAAGTTTGTGCTATTTCTTTGTATCTCCTGCCTGTTATATTTGATATTTTTTTATAGCTTTTGGTTCTACAGGTTTGGATATTTAGGAAGAGGAGGGTCAGACCATTTAGTACTGTTGGATCTAATCATAGTTACAACAGTTCATTATGCTAATTCCAGGTTGATTTAGAGAATTTCACTTTCATGAGCCTTTATGCCCAAGGGTTTTCGCCATTGTGCAGTATTTTGTAATAGGGATAGATAGTGCATTTGGCAGCGAAAGGAAAAAGGTAATTGATGGGGTTTGACTCGGCAAGTGGTAGTGCATCCCGGTTCACTTGAGAATATAAAAATACACCACATGATAGACATTCAAAAGAAGTGTCAGATAACCTGAAAATATCATTTATTGAAACAGTAAGGAATAACTCCAAAACTGGAAGGGTGTTATTGGAGGGAACTGGAGATTAAGTGATACCTTTTGGCCACTATGCAAGGTCTAGAGCAAGCAGCTAAAGAACAAACAAAATCCAAATGAAAGGGATATATTCATTTTCCTATCTCTTCAGAAAGAAAGAAGAAAGGTAACTTAGTGAAAGAAAGATAGCTATAATGCTCTTTGCCATTAAGATTTTCTAGGCATGATGGCAATTATTTACCAATGAATATCTCTATTCTCCAAAATTATATTGATTTGGTTCTTTCAGCTGTGTTCTGTACGTTAGAGGTGCCAAAATACATGTCCTATAAGCAAGGTTAAGGCAGTACTGAAAAGTTAAACCTATTATTTCCTCAGATCGTGTTTAGCAGAGTTCTTGACAGTCATTTCTGAATTAACAATTCAGATGAAACTGTTTTTAAGGATAAGAAGCATTAATGACTTTTGAACTGGCCTTTCAAATATGATTTTTAACTATAAAGTCATCAGAGATTTGGTTAGTGAATGTACTGCACCGAGTGTATAGTGCAGAACAGTCCTTATTTTTTTTTCCTCTTTTAGGATTTGGTTGCTTTTTTTAAATCTCAGTTTTGATGCTTGGTTAAGTTCATTTGGGAAGTGATTGCTCAAAATCATGTTGCCCAACCATGGCTCAACCTAGATGCAGAATCGAGGAGCTCACCTAGCCTCTGCTATAACTTAAAGAACTTAGGTCTTTCCCATGCATAAAATAATGTATTACAGGGAGTTTGAAAAGGTGGGTTTGATCTACTAATATTAGATGCAAAAACTGGTTTAGGACTTGGCCAATTTTTAACTTAAGAGGAAAGTGGCATTTTAATAAGTCTTCTTAAAACTGGCAAACAGCGTTAACAGAGGTTGTTCTTACTTGTGTTCGCTTGTGGATTTTAAATATGTTTTTGATGCACTGATTTTTCCATTCCTATTCCTGTTGTGTATGTCTCAGATTAGGGTTGAGAGGAGATACTCGGTGCAATCACAAAGGCTGTGATTTCTTAAAAAGTCCCCTTAAATCAATACACAGCTTCTGATGGCCACTTAATGACTGTCTCAGAGTTGCTTTTTGTCTTTTGAAAGAAGGGAAAATGGTTTTGATGAAAACCAAATGCTGGGTTCATGAAAGACAAGTAATACAGATTATTTGCCATAGTAGTTAGATAACTAAATATTTACAGTGATAACTGGGAATGATCTCAATGGTTTTGAATATTAAGTGCTAATCAGATAGCACTGTTTATAGCCCGAATTAAATGTTATTTTCCTGTTCTTACGATAGGTTTGGGCAGCACAGTAGGTTTTGATTTGTTGTCTTTGGTATCTACTTTAATTCAGACTTTCAGACTTAAAGGAGAACAAAATGTTACTGACTACAAAAATTTCCTTCCTTTTTTTTCTGCCTGTTTATCACATAAATACCATGTTTTTATTTTGCATGCACATACCACCAGACACTAGACAATAATCAGTTTCCTGTATGGATTACGGCTCTGTATTTTGAACCCATTAGGGTTACTAACAAGTCACCCATAGTTACACAGTAGAAAGTGCTCGAGGTGCCTCGAGTGAGCTCATCTTTGTGTCAGGATT
Source organism: Crypturellus undulatus (assembly GCA_013389825.1). NCBI lineage: Eukaryota > Metazoa > Chordata > Aves > Tinamiformes > Tinamidae > Crypturellus > Crypturellus undulatus. Next base: position 197,180 of record VWPW01011266.1, on the reverse strand, counting down.
TGATACAGCTGAAAAGCTTTTGTTTGAAGCCTCGGTATATTTCATTGTCACCAATGAATATTCAAAATCATGATCCTTCTTTTAAATGGAGATGCAACCCATAGACTCTAAAATCTAAATGATATGTGCTAGTTTCATTTGGAAGTATAATTAAGGTGTATAATGTCATTTAACTGTTTAATGAACTCTGCATAATGTAATGGAATACAAATATTTGACCTTCCTGACAGTGACTGATGGACTGAAGTTGCATAGCATGATATCATTAGAATGTCAAATAACATCATTATTCATGATTATCAGGAATTATTCAGGTGAAATGGCAAATGTAATGGAAAGCTATTATTTGTGTGTGGGCTGCAGATTGACTTTCTTTGTCCGTGAATCTCTTGATACAGGGGGAAGATACCCAGATTTATTGAGCTACAAAGAATTAATGCTATAGGTTAAACAAATGTCAATAATACCAGACAAGTATTTTCAGTAGGTCAGGCCATGTAGTAAATGTGTAAGAGTAACTACCAGTGATAATGTTGCAACTTCTGTTCTAGTCTTACTTCAGATACATATATATAGAAAACTTCATTAAGTTACAGGTGCTTCCATCATAATATATCAATAATCATTGTTTTCTCAGTTATGCTTTTGGGCAGTTAAAAAAAAACAAAATAAAAAACAAGTTGTGCAATGTTCAGCAATAGTTTCACCCTCTATTATCAGAAGCCTGGATCCAGAGTTGNAAACAAAACAAAACAAAACAAAAAACAGGTCGTGCAATGTTCAGCAATAATTTCACCCTCTATTATCGGAAGCCTGGATCCAGAGTTCCAGAAGTTAAGCCAAAACTATGACTCGATATATTTCCTTCATGTGTATTCAAACGGTCAGGCAATCCAGATGCTTAAAGCTGAGTCCATGTTTGTGCAGTTCATTGAATTGTCGGTTGTAGAACTAAATAAGTAATGTGTAGTGTTTTGGCAAGTTAAGGTCTTACACCTGAGAAGTAAATGAGATGTGAAAATTAATTTTGTTTATTGAAGGGAAAAAAAAAATAAGTGCTCTATAACATGCTCTCTGCTGGGTCTGAATTACACCTGAAGAGGATTCTGGATCCCTGACCTGCAAATACAAGCTGCATTGCTCTCTTGAGTTCTGTTTTCTAAGTGAGGTGTCAGTTTGCAAAGTAAATTGGGAAGTAAAGAATTAAATAGGGTTTTTTTTTTGTCAAAATCAGTAAGTGTTTATCATTGGTTTGCAAATCATGTGGCTATTTTTAATGCTGTTTTGCGAGCATGCACTTCCTCTGCCTCTCTCCCCACCTCATTTGGCTACTTCCCTACAGTTTGAGATTTGCATGAACATACTTCATAGTCTAAAGACCTCAGAGCTCCCTGCTCAATTTTAACCAAGTTTGGCGGAGGGGCAGAATGTACATCAAACATAGGTAGGCAGGAGGAGGGATATTAATAGTGACCAAATCAACATGAAGATTTTACAGGATTTTTTTTTATTAGGCATCAGAGAAACCAGGGAAAATAGACTCTCAGGCATAAATCCATAGAAAACCAGGCTTTGTTACTCTCACGGTTCATACAACTATTTGTTTATAGTTTCATTATGTAAATGAAGAAAGTGTGCTATTTAGGAATAATACTTTCCCTGGAGTCTTTAAAATACATTAATAATATGTATAGAGTATTGTTATCACACTATAGGTTTAACTGTATCTATATGAGAATGTAATTCATATATCCATAAAGTGCTGTTGTTGCTTATGAGGCAAATGTTTTTTGGATTGGCTGTAATAATACAAATGTCCTCTTGTAATTTAATTTAGCTGACTCCATTCTCAGGTAAGTTTGTTGCTTTAGTCCAGTAACTTGTGCATATGTTAGCTTGCTAGATGAGATGGGAGAAATTAAAATGGATTGGAATGAATTTTAATGAATTGTAATTACCTGTATTCATAACATATATTGAAGTAGAAATAGCTTTGTGTGCCATTAGAGTTACAACAGCAGATCTAAAGACTATAAGAGTGCTGAGATTTACTTTTGGCTCCAACTGAATGATAAGAGGAGCTGAGTGATGACATGGAAAGCAAGTGTGCGATCTAGTTTTAGTCTTTGATCCCTTTAAATAGCAAACAGTGACTCAGATTTTCCATATAAATAAACACGCCCAAGTGTCCTACTTGGTGTCTTTTATTTATTTTGGTTCCTAACTTCTTTTCCTTTGGTTATGCATGCATTAGATGGACAAAGCAAACAGACAACAACAACAAAAAATAGCTTTAATCCTGTCATTGCTCGCTTGCCTCAAAAAATAGTAGAATGTAAATGGCATCTTTCCACTTTTGTGGATATTGTTATCATCAAACCATGTGTTCTGCAGATACTCTGTACTGCATTGAACTTCCAGTTCTATTCCTGATGTTTTAGCAAGTCAGTAACAACATAAAGAAAGAATTAGTAGCTACCCTGAATGTCTCCATGCAAATGTAAAGGCTGTCTTCTCTGGAACGAGCTGATGGCTATAAAATGAAATACATTTAAATACATGGCTAAAGATGATTAAAATATCATACAGAACCAAAGCACTTCAGCTGTAGATATTCATTAAATTGACCATTAATAACTTGTGATATAAAGGAATATTACTGTATTCATAAATTTTGTATGCAAATTTTACTAAGCTGGCATGTTATATGAATTGATTCCCTGACATCTTCTGGTTGTGGGTGTATAGATAATAGTGTCTTGCATGACTTTTCTATAATCTAGGAATTCCGATTGACCGGTTCTAGGTTGAAATTACACTTTGATTCTGGCTGACAATTCTTTCAACCAGTCAGTGATCAAAAAATACAATTATAATGTTGTGTTTGGAATTGCCATAGTGCTATGTCAGCGTTTCTGTTGTAAATGCCTTTTTTCCAAGGCAACTTGTACATAAAACATGCTTGAACCAGGCAATTATTGATACAATGTTCTTAGCCTGTTAATTAATATTTCTTCCTTCTACTATTTCCTTTTCTCATTAAAATATAGCATTCTATTCTGTATGTTGAATTTATTAATTACAACATTAACCCATCAGCTACTTTTTTAGGGAAATGTGACACTAAAACTTTGGCATTTTAGAGTTTCTTTCTCCTGTATATTTTCTATTCAACAGTATGATCTAAAGAAGAGAATTAGGAAGAAAAAGTCAGATTTGGAAGGGATTCTTTACTTAGAAATAATTTGAGTAGACTTACAACATTTGAATATACCTATAGATACAAACCTTGAGAAATCTTGTTTTTGCAGTTGCTATTGGGGTAATCCGACTGAGGATGATGAAGCAGAAAAAAAGAGTAGGTAATGAGGTTTTCTGTTTGATTCTGACCAGTCCTCAGCTACTTCTTGGCACTTCTCTAGTTTGTATCTGCAGCTGGCTGACTTACCTTTGTAAAAGGATAGGCCTATGAGCTAACTGTGACTGTGTGCGGCTATTACTACAGTCCTTCTCTCGTGATATTAAATGTGTTTTTAGAAAGCTAGTGATTCCACATATTTCTTGCAAATCCTATTTATCTGGAGAACCGGAGTGTAACAAAGGAAGCATCCAAAAATGTGTATTCTCTGGCAGCCAATTAACCACATTATTACCTGATGTATTTTGCTTTTGGCTGGAGATCTTGAATTTTGATACAATATGAAGTGAAAATTTTAAAATACTAATTACCTATTAACAGGAAAACCTTTCTTCCAATTTGTCACCCAAGTGAGTTATTTAGACTTTTAATTAATGTATGCTTTGAAATATATTTTACAGGAATGTATCTGTGTCAATCCAGAAACTTCATTTTTCTTTTAGGAATATGCATTAAGCATTTTTGTGTATGATATAAGCAATTGTGAAATCTTTAACTACGATATAATTCATGCTGGTGGTTCTAAGAAACTTTGGGGACGAATTGAAAAAGAGATTTTTGGAAGACAGCAATGGTATGTTTTAGATCTGATGTAGTTAGAAGTAAGATCATGCTTCACACATTGGAGTGAAAAGCTGAGAAAACAGTAAGGGCTCTGTTCATTAAAGAGTTGCATGCTGTTGCCCATGCTTGACCTTTCCACAAGAGAAATGTGAATTAAAAGCTGAAAATAGGACTACCATGCCCACTTCTTTTTCCTGCCTGTTGTTAAAACGCCTCTGTCACCAAGCTGCTTCCAACAAAATGAGCTTACTTTTGGTTAGTACAGCTGCCCGCAGAAGTGTGTAAGCTCCAGGCTTTAATTATTGACTCTTTTTGAAAATAAACAAAGAAGCCATTTCTGTTAGCCATGACTTTATTGCCCTGGGTAGTATCAGGATTTCCTATGAATTTTGTAATTAGACTGGAAACATTATGTCCCAAAAGCCATAGATCTGAAAAGGGTGTTATACCACTTAGTGGATCAGACAGGCATTTGCGAAAATGCAGTACCAAGCGGTTGCAGTGCTTAGGAGCACTAAGAAATAAACTGAAACTTGTGCTACCTGAACAGAGAACCAAAATGCATGAAAGAAAATTGTACCCATTCCACGGGCATGATTGTGTGTTTTACCTCCTTCAGGCAGACATGTAGAAATTTCATTTTTGTTGCCTCTTTCTGTTCTGGATTTTTCAGTAATGCTGTTGATAGCAGTGTATTCCACCTGCTGTGGGTGTCTTTGTAAAGTGTTTTTGAACCACTTTTCTGTCGAATTTTTCAATTTAACTATTTTTGTTTTCAAAAGAAGCCAAAGGTTCAAACTGTAACAATACACAGCAGTTCTATGCACACAAGTGCACACAGGCCCTCTTATTGCATGAGGAGTTCTACCTATGCAGAGTAGGCAGGCCATGTATGGGACTTCTTGCTTGTTTGTGCTTACAGGAGCTTATCAAATAGGATATATGTTTAGAGTTGAATGAAATCAGTATGGAATACTGTTAATTCAATTTAGGAAGAGGTCTTGGAGGAGAGTAGAAATGCTGTATTATAAAAAGTTCTAATCTTAAAAAGAAAAAAAAAAACTTGATATCAGAACAAAGGCCCACATTTTGAAATGTCCAAAACCATAAATTTAGCAGAAATTTAAGTCAACTTAAATAGAGACTATGGAAACAGGATATTTGGATCATATAGGTACAATTTCAGGAGTTGAAAAGTAATTCCTGTTGACGAATTTCACCTTTCCTATTAAATATTAATGATGTTCAACTTTATAAGGTTTTAATTTCTAAAATAACCGCCAGGATAAAGTCAGCATTTTTCAAGCCCATCATAAAAATTCATTTAATTTTTCACCTGTAGAAAACATCTTTCAAACCAACATGTTCTCCAAAGTATTTTCATTCCAATTAGTCTGTTTTTTTCTTTTTTTCCAAGGGAAAGCAGCAAAATAAAATTGCCCACGTCTTTTTAGAGATAGCAGAGTGCCAGAAACATAGTAAGGAAATGCTAGGCATTTTTTCAGTGTGTTTGGGTGCAGTTTTTTTTGTCCAAGTGTTCTTATAAAAAACATGTTCTAAGTTATTTTAAATGTATATGATTGATACAGGAGAAACTTCGTAAGGTCCAAGACAACACTTACTGATTTAGATTTTTGAAAGTAATGGTTAACTGTGCGTCTGCCTCAAATTGGAGTGATATGAAGGGAGACTAAGATACGAAGATATGAAAGATAAGATATGAAGGGAGCAGTTTTAAAGGTAGTGATTTTTAATTTTTATTTCAGGTTAACATTTCTTTCATTAGCAGTAGAAGCTGATCACTGTATCACCCTAACTTTGAGAAGATCATTGTTTGCTTAGCGCATGCACCCCAGCTCGTGACGGAAGTTACGCTCAGAGCTCTTGTTGAAGAAGATGGAATAGGCTTTTGGTCTTATACATCAATAATTCATAATGCTAAGATGCTTACAGAAATTAAAAAACATCCGTAAAGCTGACTTCACTTGCATAATTTGACTGTGTAGGCTCTTTCTCCAGGATCTTTAGCCTAAAATAGACTAACCTCCTTATCTACTCGTTTTGCTCAGTGCCAAATTTCCTGACACCCAAGTACACACAGAGGAGCACGCCCAGCCTCATTGCCATGGCAACCCTGAAGTCACGTCTCCACTGACTTACGCTGCTTTTCTGTCCAGCTCTTTCAGAGTGGTATCGCTGATAAATAACGTGAGAAGTAAGGATGTTTGTCAGGTAATTTGTGTGTCACACAGTGACCCTCTAAAAGGCTCTTCTGGAGTCTGAATAATTTGTATAATTTCTGATTTTAAATTAAAAATACATTATTTAATGAGATTATAATTTATTTAATGGGGTGCATATGAGAAACTAGTAGAGGCCATTTGAATTCATATTCTAGCAAACAAAAACTTTCTTAAGTTTTAAAACTGTGTGAGGAGGGGAGGGCAGCTTCATGGAACCAGGATGCTGCATCTCATGTCCTCTTTCTTGTGTCCCTGAATGTTAATCTAGGAATGTATGGATTATGAGAGGTTCCAAATAGCACAGGCAAGGCACATTTCTCAAGGGTCATGTTAGACTGAGAAATTGATATTATGAAACATTATGAAAGAGGCTCAAGTGCTTCATTCCCTTTAATGTGTCAGAACAGTGCCTGCCATAAGAGTTACTTTTGATATATTGAATTGATATTAAAAAGTCTTAAGACTAATCCTTTCATTTACGTTGAACTTTGAGTAGAAATAGTGAATTTTAATTTAAATCTGCCATCTTAAAGAAGAAACACAGCTAATGAGCAAAACACAAGTCCCATTTTTACCAATCAAACATATGTGTACCTTCAAAATTTGCAGTTGTTTCCTTTTAACAAACCATATTGTTGTTACAAATTAGAAATTTGCAGTTGTTTGACTGATAATCATTTTTGTTTGATGTGTTTGCTTGTGCTTGTGGAGACACATACATGAAAATATTTGAAGGTAAATTACCTTTGGTAGCCTTTCTTGCTTCTTTTTATTTTACTCATTCAGTGTGTTCTTGAGAGGTGTGCCCTTTGATACTCCTTAGGGCTGTTTGCCAAGTTATAGACTGAAAAACTTAACTTTTGTGGGACTTTGAAAATGGACCTAATAAAATACCTGGAAATAGAAATCTACTGACTGGAAAAATGAGGATCTAAAATAATACTAGCAAAAATCCTAGACAAACCTTAGGAATGATGTTGGATGGTCTTCTCAGCTGGCCATCCAAAGGTGCTTTATGCAGTTGCCTAGAAATCATGTTTTTCTTTTTATGTTTGTATTTCCTGGTGAGAACAGACTAACACTAATTAACTTTGGTGTTTATTCAAAGAAAGCTTGTTCTATTCTTGAACAGAAAGGAATATTTTAAGTACAAAGAAAATATTTCAGGTTTAAAATCTTGTTATCAAAAATGTAGCTCTGAAAACACACTTTTTTTTTCTTTCTAACTGTATTTTGGCATACTACTGCTTCTAACCAATTTTTCTGATCCAGGTCATAAAGGAAACATTTCTACCTCCCTCCTTTGCTGACAGACTTCTCCAACTGTTTTGCTAGGTCAAATTTCTGTTCAAAACTTTGTGCGTTTTCTTTTTAACACTTATGCCCAGAAACATCTGTCTTCGTGTGGTCATTGAATCTTTTCTTTAAGGACTGTAAGAACACTTTCCCCGTGTGCTTCTGTAAATATCTCTTTCTAAGAAAAAAATAATCCTATATTTTTGTCCTTCTGAGCTGTGGAGGAAAGGAAGAAATCTCTTCTCCTATGCAGTAGCCATTTTCTCCCTTGCCTTTCCTTAAGTCTCTCAGTGGAAAAGAAGTGCATTTTCTAGATGGTGGAAGAGCATCTGCATTCAGAAGAGCACAGTTTCAGAAATCAGATTCTCAAAGATGTTTCCAGCTTTCCTGAACAATTTATGGTGCTCGGAGTGTGTCTTTGAGCCTTCCAGCTGGAGGAGCACGTTTGAGCATCATTAAGCTGTATTCTGCTAAATCTGTTGTTGCCTCCCAGCAGAGAGGAGAGGCTTTGTGGTGCATTTGTCCAACATTGCTGTGTGGGCTTCCAGCAGGTTGTTACATGGCTTTGATGAATAGGATACAGATAGGAAAAATCACCGGAACATCTGGGAAAGCAAGAATACAGGCAGAGCTGTTTTCTGGAAGAAGGTGGCCACCTAGAGTTAATGACAGATGGTGAATAAGCAAACTTGTCATGTGATTTGATCAACTAATTATGATTTTGCACTGCACAGAGCAGTCATACCAAGCCAGCAGAAACCTGTATTTGGTGCTGATTTGAGACTACCTGGCATATTGACTCAACTTAATCTCTGATGTGTAATGTCTTCCAGCTCAGCAGCTGCAGCATGGAGAATGTTGGTTGAGTTTATACACTTCACTGAGGGTCCAAATGAATTCCACCATCAAAGAAGTCACAGGATTGCTTTGTATGACTTGATAAATCCTAGTGTTGATGGTTTCAAGTTATACTGCCCTTGAAAGAACAATGTGGTTAACAGTAAGACATTTCGTACTATTGGGGGGAAGTAATTCTGAATATAGAAAAAAATTCCAAGTGCAGAATGTACTGTCTTGAACATTTGTATAGTATGTTGTGCTTTATGTATTTAAAATGTAAGGATTAAGGGCACCACTAAAGCGTAACAGAAAGATTTTTTGCAGAGAAGCTCTGATAGAGGATTTAATAAGTATTTTTAAAGTTGCTGAGAGACTTTAATATGTGGGTAATTAAGTGCTAAGGGACCTTGTTTCTAGAATTTTTAATTCTAAAAAGCAGTCTGCTTTTACACAACATTTCTTTTACTTGGCATATTCATGGTAACAAAGTTGACCTCATCCTGATTTATCTACTTTTCTTAAAACTCAGTTAACAATCTTGCTTTTTCTTTTTTTGTTTTACTTTTTTAGAATGTGCACATTATTATTAGCATTATTAATGACACTTGATCTACATAAGATAACATTATGGAAAAAACAAAGCTGCCTTTTCTCTTGTATGCTCTAATATTAAATGAAGCAGATGGTAGATGTTACCTCTTCGTTTATAAAGTGAATGTTTATTCAGAGCAGTTGATTTTCCTGCAATTTGTGGCATATGATAATTGCTACAATTTAACATTAAAAAACAATTCCTATTCATTTGAACATTAATCTTTGAGGGTTTTGGCATTCTATGAATCCAAAATATACAAGGGTTTAAAAAGAAAAAAGAATTAAAAACAGATTTGAAAGAGTCTATGAAATATGCAGGTCCTCTGTGTGAAGTGAATATCATGGAGCGTTTAGTCAACAAGGGAGAATTAAACACACCGGAAAATTATCAGTTGGGATAAAAACGTCCACATGGTGAACTTCAGATGAGGAGGAAGTACGTATACATATACAGATATGATTTTAGAAATAAAATACTTACAAGGAAAAAATTTCTGTTGCAGTTTTGTACGAGAGTTTGGAAATTCTACTGAATGAACTCTTTAGTATGCTAGTAACATTGTTTCATTGAAATTGAAAATAAAAGACGATATGAAAAGAATATTCCCAAAGGGTTGTTCCTGGACTAGAAAGGAACGTGTAGTCAGCAGTAGTGCTGAACTTTAATCTTTGTCTTTTGAAGAATCTGTTTTCTAAAATGTTGCTTAATTGTGGTATCATTGAGACCTCTCGTTGCTATATTCTGCAAGCAGAGTTGGCTTGATAGCTACTCTGATGGTGGCTTGGTAGGTACTCTGGCAAATACTCCGCAGCACTGGAGTTTCTGCAGCTTTTCCTGAGTAAGTTGCTGTGTCCTGAGAGGCCTTGCTGGGGATAGGAGGAAGACCCGCTGGTTGCTCTCGATCTGCTGACAACAGCAGGGAAAAGTGCTTCCTGCTCTAGCTGGTTCCTGAGTTTTAGCAAGCTGTGCCTTGTGCTTGGGACATTTCGCATTTTGCTGGCTCCTCATTGCATTCCTCCTGAAAAGCTGCAACTCGTCCATTCTTGTCTTTGGTGGTAGTTTCCACCAGATCTTCTGCAGGCCGGCCAGTGACCAACTTGCCAACCAGTGTGGTAGGGGCTGAGCTCCATGCCACAGACTGGTGACAACAGTGTATTGCATTTTGTCATCAAAACAGTCATATGCTGTGGCTTTGATATATAAGTTTTTATGCAACTACTTCTACTCAGTCCTTTTTAATATCTCACAAATGTAACTGAGGTTAAGCAATGGGATATTTATTAGCTTTGGCAGTATTACTTCTACTTTCACCATGGGCTAGGTCCACAGACCTTCTAGATTCTGTGTGTGCATTTAATCACTATTAAATAAAGCCAGCCTCACAAACAGATAATGGTTTAAAACAATAAGCTGTGATCAGACGAGAGTCAAAGTTTATGTATCAGGGTCCTCTTTAGCTGATACTGCAGTAGTTCACTGAGCAGATTCAAATATGAAAAATGAGTGATCTAAATTTATTACCCATTAACTGCAAATTTTCCAGAGTATTATCTCATTCCCATCTGTCTATTTGCCCGTATATTAAAGTATCAATTGTGTGAAACTTTAATTTTCTTATGGTCTTAAGCAGGAGGAGTGCAGGACAGAAATACCATTCATATTTTCTGTGAAAAGGAAGTTCTTATTGGTGATAACAAGACCTGAAAATGTTTTCCAGGCTAAAAAGTGTTAAAAAAAATAATCAGGGCTGAGCTGATGCAGAAAGCATCATGAAAATTTACCCCTCAGCCTAATAATAGCATGGCATCCCAACAGGTCAATGAACTGGGCACCTAAATACTTTGGTGGTGTGACTTTAGGTTTTGCAGGTAGCTGAAGCATCCTTTGCTGTAAGACTGGGGTACAACGTCTTGGAAAAAAACAACCTTGTGAAGAAGGCAAGTGTATTAGTGTATTTGCTGGGCAAGGGAGAGGCTTCCTACAGAGAGGCAACATCTGGTCGGTGTCACACTTGTGATGAATCTTCTACGAAGCGGTGTCACTGCATGCGGTGGCAAATGGACTTTCCTTTGTATCAAACTTGCTTTCTAGCCTTGGATTAAAGCCTTGCCCTCCAAACTGAGGAAAGAAAGAACAGCTGGGAAGATTTAAAGCTTGGTTAATGCAGAAGCTCAGAAGGAAGTTTTCTTCCAACCGAATGCGTCCAGTCGCTCTTGCTGGATGTCATGTCTTTCTCGGAGCACAGGTTTTAAGAATAAATTTTTGTCCTTCTTCTGTCTGTCATATGTCATGTGTCTGTCATACTGTATTTTCTAAACAAAAACTACTGGTCCTTCTATCCTCTGTCACTTTGTGTTAGTAAGATTACATATGTTTGGCTTGTTCAGTCATTTAAAAGTTACATTTTCTTGTGCTTCGCTATCTCTAAAAGTGAATCAGCATGTTACTATGTAGTTGATAGTGATTTGTATTATAAAACCAACAATGCAAGGGAAAAATCAGGGCCCTAAAGAAGCACAGAGAAAATCCATTTTTGAGAAATGAAACTTTCTACAAAGAACTGTACAGATCTTGCAACTAATAAAATCCTGTTGCCCTAGATATGTATCCAAATTCAATAGTTTATTGGATTATATCAATTCACTGAATGGTTTAGTTCTCTGTGTTCTTACAGTGCCTGCCATAAAGACAGTCTTACAAAGAAAAAGCAGAGATGGCAAAGTGTTGCTGTATTTTTCTCATTTCTGTCTGTTGTGAACCAAAGATTGTTTTGGTTGAGAACCAATTAATTTTTCCTTTGCAGTTGTGCTTGTTATTTTTAGTGAGTTAGAGGGTTCCAGCTGAATGGAAAGGTTTTTATTCTCTCGTAGGGCACAACTGTTCTTTAGAAAATCAACCAGGTTTTCTTTCACTTTGTCATTGTTAAAATTGAGAACAAATTGCAGAGCCAGAAGCTTTATCTAGTAGGTTTCCTGCTTTCTTTCTCCCTTTAAAGCAAAGAAAGTACAAAAATTAAGTCCAGGAGATGTTTTTCTTGCTACAGCCCGTATATGAAATAATAACACCTTCCCCAAGAGAAGTCTGTGACCGAGTATAAGTGATGCTGCAGGATGCGAGTGAGCAGTGGCGTTAGTAGTTGAGGTGCAACCCAGATTTCTTGTTGCCTCTTACTTTTTTCTCATGCTTATTCCTGGTGGATTCCTGCACAGATATTGAACTCAAAAGCCATTGGTAAATAAACCACATAGCACTCGGTGTGGTTTTTGAAATTGGAAAACATAAAAGCAAACTAAAGAGCAGAAGTTTGTTGTGTTCTGCTCTTTACTTAGAATGCATTTCTGTGGGGCTGTATAAATATTTGAAAAATAACAAGTATGAATCATCAACTGCTGGCTTTTGCTTTTGAGACAGTTCAATTTCTAGAAAGTTGAATTAATTTGCCTTATTAGCTAAACCTTATGTTCTCTACTATCTGCTATTGAAAACTTGCAAGATTTTGAAATGTGCTGTCTGATTTGAGGAATGGAAATCTGATCTTTTACATTGTTTTGATTAATTTCTTTAGATATGAACTTAGATTTAAAAGAAGGAAGACAAAATATTTTAATTGAAGTAATGTAGTATCAAAATAATCCTGTGTGTTTAGTGAAAAATGTTTCTGGCTTTTGTATTGGGACATCATTGCCCATCAGCATTTAATAGCTTGAACGTTAATACCCAGTGGGCCTGTGAATCTCAATGCCTGCAGAGTGAGTAGGTAGGAAGGTGCAGTTTTGGTTGACTTTATGGAGTATAACACAGTGTTATCAAGATTCTATTAGTTTACTAGAAAGACAACTTTCTTAGAGATTTTTGTTCAGCTTCTGTTGTCATCTTAACTGTTTGCTAGGTAGTTACTAAGGTGCATTGCCAATGAAAGCCCAGCTGGTGCGTTACAGCAGAGAAGCAAAGCATTGAAAAAGAGATGGTCTCATTGTTCAGCTCTTGAGAGAGCTGCATTCACCTCCTAGCTCCACCACTGCCTGATATTGTCTAAGCTCTGCCTCAGGATGTCCAGAATTGCAGTGCTCTTCTCTCAAGGCCGTGGAGGTGTTTTCTGATACCTGAATGACTGCAATTTGATACCTCAAATAGAATAAAGAGAGCCACGCTTTTAAGATGTTCTGAGGTGCTCATTACTATTTATGATACTATTATTATTAGTATCTTTATTATTGAAAAAATGTTGCTGCAGATAAAAAAAAATGATACCATTAAAAAAAATCATTTTCTTTCATTCTTTCTTTCATTCAATTTCTTTCTTTCATTCAATTCTTGAATCCATTCTTTCAGACCAAACAAAATGAGTAAGATGTAGAGTATGAACGACTTGGTGATTCTTCCTCAAAGCTTGACATTAATAGTGCTCTGTGTTTTGTAGTTGGTTAAAAGTTTGATTTTACAGATGATGAAATATATATGTGCAGATGTCTAGGTACCTTCTATTGCTCACTGGTAAAGTGGAGTACTCTGCTTTGTGTGGGTATGGTTAGGTCACTTTTTATTCTTCGATCCATATGGTACTCTTTAAATATTAAAAATATTCCTGAATCATAACTTTTAAAGTAAACTTTCACAGATGGGTTTTGGTAAGATGTCAACAAACATGACCTTTCAATCTCTAGTGCGAATGGCAATAAAAACCTAGCCTATCTAATCTGCCTGCAAATAGCTGTAGCCGCACTGATCTAGTCTAATCAAAGGAACAAGCCCACAGGGGTTTAAAGGATTTCTTGCTGTTGCTGCAGCCATTAATTTAATTGCTAGAGTACAGTGAACTCTCGGGGAGTACAGTAAATGTTTGGATCTGCGGGGAGATAAACAGCTGAACCCTCAGGAAAAAAAAAAAAAAAACCACAACACACACCAAAAACCTAAAGCAAATAAGTTTTTTTTTCTGCAATTAATGTTGTCTTAAAGTATGTTTTTATAGCAGACCCCAGTGGAGCTGGCATGAGTTATAATCTGTATTTCCATGTGATGCACCACTGTTTATGGCACCATGTCCTGCAGTAACTCCAGTGAATGGGCTGAAGCTACCACGTGGAACCTGTGTCCTGGTGCGTGGGGGGTGATAATGGTTGTTCCATCACTTGCCTTGCTGCTGTCATCCTCCTCTTTTTAAAATTATAGTTGGAGTTTGGAGCAGCTTTTTCCCCCTGCCATGGTTGTATTTTAAAGGTACTGCTTAAGTTTTAATTACATTTAAAAGTAATTACTAGACAGGGCAGTGCAAAAGTATTAGCTGAATGTGAAGAACTGATATGGTGGAAAAAGGACTCCTTGTCAAACAGAAAACACACTTAATTGTACAGGTCTGAAGTGATTCCAGCTTGAGGAATGTTCCTGAATTTTAATTGTCGTGGTGCTTCTTAAAGTAATAAAAACTGCCTCACAGCTCCTTTCAGTCTCAAAGATATCTTACCTTCATTACAAATATTAATAGGAACGTGGCTTTAGCAGTGGATGTGTAAGGGATGTTTTTGTTTTAATCAAGAACAGAAATTTAATGACTGTTTTCAAGAAAAATTGTCCACTCTAGAAGTTCATGGGCAATTTACCAGTCAGCAGAGTTGGGTGCCTTCCCGTTTGGCGGTGCATATTCCTACTTATGGAATGATGAATTGATTTCATTTAATAATGAGAATTGGCTTGAGGCAAAGCCAAACTTAGAATCAAACAAAAAGATTCTTATTGGGTTAGAGTTTAAATTGTCCTCTAGCTGCTCTCCAGCTCTGTTTCGCTGCGTGTCTTCTCTCTGCTTTCCCCTGCTTGCAGATGCAGGATTTCAGGATGGCTGCCGTGTCAAACCTGTTGGATTCAGGCGACAGTGGGAGGGATATGGATGCAAATGCCCATCTATTTTATGGAACAGTTCACCACCAGAAGTAATAGATTTTAAAATGGTGTTTGGATGGAAATGCAGAAACCCCTTTGCACTTTTTGGTTTTACATGTATTTGTGTGAAGTTTTAGGAGGTTTAGATGAGCTAAGAAGTATCGTTAATGTATGAAACCTCATTGTGAACTTTAGTTAATGAGTTGTACATCCTGGAAATTTAAATTAATTATTTTGCAGGAGGAACAACACTTGACCATTGAGTCTTTTTAGGGCTGAGTTGGAGAGTACAAATATATTAAGGCTGCGCTTGCCTTTTAATTGAACTGCTTTTATTTTCCCTTTCTGTCATACCAACCCTGCTAACCTTCCTCACAAGGAAGGACAGCCAGTTTAGCACTCCCTTCCAGTTTCACAGTGTCATACAGTTAATTCCTTGATGATGTCTCATGCACCTTAGGCAATTTTATGGAACGTATTTTTCACAGGTTTGGCTAATCCAGTATAAACTGTAATGAGAAGGTTTTGGAAAGATAAATATATATATATTTCATATATAAATCAAATGTGATCACTGGAATGCAGGCAAGTTACAGGAGGAACTGTTGTTGCTTCAGTCTTATGGCATGATCTAAGACACAATCATTTATGAATGAAGGCTTCAAACGCCGCTCGCCAGCCGAGCCTTTACCAAACGCTGTGCAGGGCCTTCTGTTGAAACATGTACATCATTGTTTAATGTAAATGATTAGAGTCTTGCATCAAGGTGTCTCAGAACTGATATTTGGAAGCATTATTAATATGCAGCAGTCCTTAGTGAAACACTTCTGATGCCCTGAGCATATCAGACGTTTTTTGTAAAATACCCTGGTTTAAGGAACAACGTGTATTCCACAGGAACTCTGAATTTTCTGTTTGTTTTGTTCGTGGACTTACTGAAAGAAGGAAAGTAACTTCAGTTAATTCCTAAAGATTTGGAAAATGATGCAAGAGTTAACGATAGATCTGAAGAAGTGCTTGGGCACTAAAGATGCAGCTGAATATCTAACAACAACTTCCAAACTGTTTTGGTGCTTGTTAATTTTTAATGAACACCTATTATAGTTCTGGCTGACCAGAGGCAGTATGTTCTAGGAAGGAAAAATACTAAATATCATTTAATGCCTATTAGGGTCATCCAAACCCACTGAAACGTACATACCTTATTCCTGATTGGGTGTTGTACTCCTTATAAAGAGAATTAATTTCTATAACATTGTAATCTAGGACTATATTATCAGTATACTTAAAATCAATCAGGCATAGAAGTAAGAAAAGTCCAGAAGTGCCCTCAAATATATTTTAAAAAAATCTTGCTCAGGGATACAGTAATTAAACTGTTCATGACTGCATGTAATTACATCAGTATGTACACAGTCCTGTTTCTGTAATTTGGAACATTGGAGGGCAAAGTGTCAAAGTCTCTGTAATGATGTTTAATTTCATCTTAACATTTCCCAAAGGGATTGCTTTCAGTTTATTTTTAAACTACAAAACTTAGCAAACCTCTTGAAGTTTGTATGAACTATGTAGGTTGCAACTACTTTTCCTAAATCAGCTAGATGATGCAGTTGTTGGCCATACCTTCTCATCTCTCTTTGATGCTAACAAAATTAGAGGAGTTACAGTGAACCAATTCTAGCTTTTCTCAGTATTTTTAGAAGCCTAAATATGGGATGAAGGTAACTCATTTCTATTTGAATACATACTGCTGCTCTTTGACTTTGTTAACCATATAAGGAAATTTTATGCATTGGCGTTAATTTTCTTCAAAATAAGTTAAAGGAGTTGCCATTTGAATCAAATCTGTAAAACTATCTCATCTAACTTTTATTCTCCATGTTGTGCTTTTAGTTGTATGTATTAAAAAGAGTCTATTCAGAAATACGTACCGTGATAGCCAAATACACAGATAGAGGTTTTGCTCCCTGAAGAGGCTGAGGTCTGCTGCAAACTGTCTTTGGCCTTGAAAAGATTTTTGCCTCATCCTTTTCCCTGTACTGAAACTGAGCATAGGCAGTAGATGTTCCAGGAACTCAGATTGTGGTTAGACTCTGATATGATGCACTGAAAGAAGGACCAATTTCCCCATGGATGGTAGAGGGAGCCTAACTCAGCACGATCATTAATTAGAGTGAAGCTAAGTCTTTTGTGTCTCATTTCCTGCCTATGTTTTTTAAGAATGTACTCATTAAACTGTAAGTTTTTTTGAGACAGGAACTGTTCCTTATTAGGTTTGAAGGATAATGGCATCCTCAAAGAGCTATTTTAATATAATCTAATACATTTGTTTTGAAAGATGAACAAAACTTGTTAATTTCTTTAGCAGACACATGCACATTCTGGAAGCCAGAGAGATGTTTTAAAATCTGTATACAAAGGTTTTGTGTTTAATTATAATACTAGATAGCTTTGGTGCTTTCAAGAACAGTGGTTGTTGGTCACAGCTCTGCATATAATTGGAGTTGTCCTCTTGGGATCTTCTTTTTGTTTTTTGTCTAGTGGGCATGAGGAACAAGATGCCAAGTTCATAACCAGCATATAAAGCCAACAGACGTAGCAGCATTTTCCAAAAAAGCTCCTTTTCATGCTTAAAAATAGTATATGTTCATGGTAGCTTCTAGGAATCCAGTCTGAGAATCAGAAGTCCTACTGTACATTAATTAGAGCATAAACACATAACAGAAGATGTTCCTGCCCCCCAAAATGGATGCAAATTAAATGCACGTTATGTGTAGTTCCTTTAACTGAGGTGTAGGTCAACAGTAGATGTCTGTGTCCTCTGACCTTTCTACATAGAGACCTTTACATACGTGAAGGAAGGAGCAACTTTGCCCTCCTGGATTTGCAAGGCAGGGAGAGACCCCTCCTAACGGAAATTTATAATCTTAAGTGCCAGGAATATTTCTTTCGTTTACTAGAGAGCAGCATCAAAGTGGACAGGAGGTACTGCAGAAAAAAACGAGTCGTTCCGTATTCCTTGTAAACGTACTGTAAAATGTCCTAGTATCTTGTTGAATGACATGGGGAAATAGAGGTTTCAAATGCCAAGCTGCCACTGAAATGCCTACTGGCTGAAAGGCAGGGAGATGAGATCGCATGGGCTTTCAAAACTTGGAAAGCCTTTCACTGTCAGGAGTAGAAGAATCAAAGACTTTATTTAACGGTGAAAATACTAGTCAAAAAGCTTATGAAGAAAGGTAGGCTGGGAAGCTTATGAAGACTCTTTAAAGAATATTTAGCACAGAATGAAGAGTAGATGAGCCAAGGATCCCAGGATGAGAATGATTAGAAGAAAGGCAGCAGTATAAAGACAAACAATTAGAAATTGGCATAAATCCAGCTGCTCTAAAGTCAGGTTATTCCAGGGCAAGCAATATACTACTGTATAGTGAAATTACAGTCAGCTTATCTTAAGCAGCAGCTTGTATCCAGGCAGTGTGTGGTGTTCTGCTCTGAACAAACAGAAACCATATCTCACTGGCAGAAGAATCCAAAGATAAATTCGTATGTGAAGGTTTTCCTGTCAGGAATTATGCACACAAATTCTTCAGGATGCTGATACTCTGTGTGTATTTATGTATGGAGGCAGAGAGGGAGAAGTATAATTTGGAGGTTAAACAAACATACTGTCATATGCTGTTATTTCAAGAATGCACTTTGTAAAGTATCGAAATGGGCAAAAAGAGGAGATTTTGCTTTCAGCGATGTTACGTAGCAGCTGTAGTGTATTGGGGCAGGGGCAGAGTTGGCAGCAGCTTAACATTTTGTCAATCTTTACTGAATGAATTATGTACGTTTAGTACCCTCATACGGAAATTCATTATTCACTTGAAGAACAGGTTCAACGCCTCTGACTTCTCTCTGCTGCTTCTAGAGACAAGTTATGGTGAGATGTTTCCAAAGGCATTTGGCCTTTGACCATAAAGCTGAGATTCACCTTGTTATTCATATTGTCAAGAACCTTCTTAGGTGGCTGTGGGGAAGATGTGAAGATTTAAAAATACGGGTTTTCAGTGGTATAGGTATTGCAGGGTAACATACTGATATGTCCTTGTCTCAGGGTTTCATAGCTTTTTTTTTTTTCAATTTGGTGTTTAGTTAATTCTTAAAATATGAAAACAAATGTGAAGTAGAGCAGTTGCAGAGAAGGGTGATCAAGAGTGTAAAGGAGCTGCCTAGCAAGGATTGTAAAAGGATGGGATGTCTCATTCTGGAGGGGAGAAGGTTTGCGGGGAATCTGATGATTTGCAAACTAAGAAAGAGGTAGGTTTAAAGCAGTTTTGTTTTAAAAAAAAAAAGTTGTTTACACAGCAAGTAGTGAATTCAGGGGATTGGTTGCCACAGAGGCTTTGGAGGCACACAGCATCAGCAGATTCAAAAAAGGGCTTAAATTCCTGCACAGCAGTTTCATAAAGAAAAGATTCATAAAGGAAATAGGCAGGGATGAATCCTCTAATGTTCTTAATTCAACAGCTCCAGAGGCTGGGAGAGGATGAGGAGGATGGGCTACAGAAACTGGGCAGTCTGCCTGTATCACTCTTTCAGTTGTGAATGACAGAGGTGAGGTGCTGGACTGGATGGACCACTGAGTTGAGTCAGTAGGGCATTTTGGGTGTAATAGTGGATAAATGTTCCCTGTACACCACTACAATAGTCAGATCCAGAGATCTTTGATTCTGGAGCAGCCTGGTTTTATATTAGCGTTTTGTTTTTCCAGATTGCTTCTGTCGCAGCAAGCAAAGCAAAGCAAAATGATTGACTTCAGATATGACTCCTCTTAAAACCTGACAGGCACAAATACACCTATACTTCTGTCAGGATTTTTCATCAAAATACACTAGTTAATGTCGTATTTGTAATGCTCTATGTGCTGAGGTACTTGCAAACTCACCCTCAAGTGGTTAATCAGGGCTAAACAAATGTTTGCTCTGAGTAAAGCTCCAGTAAAACACTCCACTGGGAGTTTAATCTGTTCTTCACAGGTGAGAAGATTTTGCCATGCTCATAGTGTACATTCGGTCGCCGTAGCTGTGGGCGAGCTCAGCACGCGACCCCCGTCTAGACACGTGCTTGGCCCTTCCGCCTGCGCTTGCTGGTGCTCTGGGTGTGTTGGAAGGGGTTGTCCAGGCTAACGCTCTACACCCGCAGCTGCTCTGTTTGCTGTTGCTAAAACCGTGTTTTTCTGGGATAGAATAAAAGTTTACATAGCCAGACACAGGAACGTGCCACAGTGCAGTCAATTCTGAATGAGACAAGGGTAGGAAAAAGTCATTTCTTCTCGAAGACCGTTATAGCTGGAAAACAGAGCCATGAAAGACTTGTGTGCCTGAAAGCCTGCCTTTATTTTTTCCCCAGCTGTATCATTTGATCTAATAGAAGATAGTACCTTTCCCTACAAATCTTCCCATTTTCATATCCTTACACTGCCACAGCTGTAACGGCTCCACTGTGACGTGGATTTGACGAACTTTATAGAACACTTCAACATGTAGGCTTACTGCAGGGGAAAATACAGGAACCCATTTAGGACGAAATTCATCTGTATGTTTGGCTAAAGCCAACTGTTCTGAAGCAAAGCTGCTATTTCGCTGACATTAGCAATAGCCATGGTGCTGTGCCACCATGTTCTGGCACTTTTTTAAAAAAAAACATTAGAAGTCCGTATTCTTGCTGGATATCCCCATTCACAGACACTTCTCTAGAACTGAACGTGAACGCTGCTCCACAGTATTCCTGCGTTATACAGTGTTCCTGGGAGCGATCTCCTCACTCTCACAGTTCATTCATAGATGCACTAGGAACTTAAGGAAAAATTTCCTGACGGTGAGGGTGCCAGAGCACTGGAACAGGCTGCCCAGAGAGGTTGTGGAGTCTCCTGCTCTGGAGATCTTCAAGACCTGCTTGGATGCAGCCCTGTGCCACGTGCTCTAGGTGACCCTGCGTGTGCAGGGGGTTGGACTAGATGACCTCTAGAGGTCCCTTCCAACCTTAGGCATTCTATATAATTTTTTTTGTTGTTTTCTTTCCTCTTCCTGTTTCTTTTTCCTTACCTTTAACTCTCTGTTTCAGTTCTTTCAAATAATACCCGCAGGGAAGTTTTTTTTTACAAGAAGTCCAAAATAACATTGTTCCAGTAGTCTGTCTTCTTTTCTAAAACCAGAAAACCCTCTCAGAACAGCATATGAAGAGCAACAAGCTTGCTGTCAGGTAGGAAGATTGCCTTGCTTTGTTAGGGGTGCAGCCATAGAGAGCACGTGTTGGAAAAGCACAGGCCACTTCACCAAGATGCATTCCCTGAGGGCCAGCTGCAGTCTGAGCTTGGGCTTGACTTGTTTTCTTTTCTTACCATGATCATTTCTACTTTACATGAAATACTTATCAGCAATATGTAACAATACATTTGTGTATTACATTTCTGTCAGAAATCCCTCCTCTATTTAGAAATGTTTTATTTAAATATGACAGTCCTATCTTTTTGTTTTCCCCAGGACAGCTGTTAGCATCCCGCTTTCTTAACTATGTCAACTTCTAAAGCTTTCAATTATAATCCCCATCGTGATACCTGCTCTTGTTCTAACACAGTCACTTTAAGCGTGTCTACGGCCCCATGAATCAGTTCAATAATACTGACTTTTAAAGTGTAGCTATTATTGTTATTATTTTTTTTAAGACATATATGCTAGACACAGCTTGTCACAGTGTGTGAAACCCAACCACAACTAATGAAATCTGTAAAGGAGACTGTTTTTCCTTCAAGGTAACTCAGTATAATGTGTATTTCTATAAAAGCAGAAAACCTGTAACATAAGTGACAATACAAACTCAGTCACAAGTTGGCAAATACCAGAAGTAAGATCACTGTACAGTTTTTTTTTTGGATTTCTTTGTGTGCATGCCCCCTCTAATTAGATGATCACTCACTGTTTTGTCTGCAGCCTCTCTGTCGCATTCCATATGCAGAAGGAATGGTGCTGGCTTAACGAGCAGCTGTTGACAATGTGGCTTCCCTGCATTATTTGTATAGGGCCCCAGTTCTTGCATACTGTACAGTGGGTTAACAATACTCCGATTTGCTTGGAGGACTTCCCTGTTACGCTCATCACAACTGTACATACGAGCGTGACAAATGTGATGAGGTTCTGTGCTCAGCATCTCTGCTGGGAGGTGCTGTGTTTATCCTCACTTCTGCGGGTGGAACTGAGGGGCAAAGAGAAGAAACATCAGCAAATTTGGGGAGCTCTATTTGAGCCATCTGGGGAATGATTTTTCAGAGCTGTGTTTTATGAAGCTTCATAATATACATAGTTCAGCTCCTCCTTTATTTGCAGCTCTGAGAAAGGAGCAGTTCTGTAAATCAAGACCCCAGGTTAGACAGCCAGAAAACTGAGGAACATTCAGTGACAGCAAGTGAAAAACTGAAGTAACTTGTTTTGAAGCATACCCTGTTGGTCATTCTTTCTGGTGCCGTTTTCTAGATAATTCATAATTCTTGTGTCCCATCCCTTAATCATAATCCTGTTTTTTTATGTCCAGCTGGTTCCCTGTTAAAGACTCTGTATTTAACCACTCTGCAGGTGCTTGTTGCCTTTCCTCACTCCTCGTGCCTTGTCCTGTCCTCTCTCGGTCTCTGGTGTTTTAGCAGGACAAAGCAACTGAAATATGTTTTAGTTTTTATTTTTGGCTGCAATCACTACCTCAAGATTAATTTTTACTGGTTGGTTTAATTCCACCTGAGTGGCTTGTGCCAGTTTTTGGCAGCAGTAGCAGTAGTACCGAGTTGCTCTCCAAACCCTGCCTAGAGGATGTGCGGTCAGGGCGAATCAGTGAGCGCATCCAGCTTGTGAGAGATGCGTGAGGAAAGGGAACCCGAGTGGTGTTTGTGAGGACAGCGCAGGCACTTTCCTGTTAGCAGTAGGCCTTAATATATGGAGGAAGATATTTTGAACTAAATAAGACTTCAACTCGATAATGATCCCTATGCGGATACGCAGCACTTTTCTAACAGCTCGGAACTGAGGAGCAGTACTCAACTGCTTTTAAGACTTTTCTTTTTCTCCCTCCTCTCCGTGACATTACGGACACACAATTTCTTTGGAGTCCAGACTGGGAATGTCCAGACCCATTAATTCTGGACAACTGGCATAGAAAGCATGCCTGTGTTTCAGATGGGGTATTAGAACTGTGATGTTAAACATTTTCTAGAGTTTGCTTTACACTATAATAAATGGATAGTTCACAGAACATGACTAAATTTTGAGCATTTTGGGCAGCATTTTATTCCATTTGTAAATTAATAATAATTTTACTAAGAAAATAAAGGTTTAGGGAAGAGCTTGTCCCTTATATCTGTTTGGTATGTTCCTAATGGGGTGCCACGTAGGTTGAAGCATTGTGTTGTTGCATAAAACTTACTCATCTCATTGTGACATGTCAAAAATATAAAACTTCAATTCTAGTTTCTGATAACATAAATACTGAGGAAAGTAAGTGATACTGGTGATTGAAAGATACTATGGGAAGTAAATTTAAAGAAAAATCACTGAGCTGCAATGCCGTAGAAATGCCTAATCAATTACAAGATGATACTGCAAGCAAGATGTAAAATTTATGGCCAAACTTCTGTGTTTTCATCTGTTCCTTTTCCAGCATACTTTTCTGTCTTTGAGGCAGCTGACTAGAGAGCTCATCTATAGACTATTTCATTAGATGATAACTTGGATATTGTTGTCTGTGCTGTGTTTATTTATTTGGTACAAGTAATGGAACATTAATCAAATTTTTTTTGTTATTGACTGTTCAGCATGGTGGGAAGAATATACAGAAGAATACAGAATACAGGAAGAAATAGCAGTTTCTGGAAGCAAATTTAGGTGATAAATTAGCTGAATGCTCATACTGTGTCCTCTAGCCCATTGTTCTAAGTGATTCCTTGCACCTTTTTTGTCTTTAAATGAGGCACGATTGTTTTTACTGTTTCTGCAGATGAGATTGTCTTTGAGAAGAGGATCTGCATTTATTTCTTACAAATAGCTAGTAACAAATTTTATCTGTTGCTACAGTTTTGCATATAAACAACTTTTTTTTTTTCCCTAAAAGTGCAGTAGCATAGAATGCTACTTGTCAAAGTTTATTGTTATATTTCTTTGTAAGGTTCAGACAGGACAAGCTAAATAAAATTACTCTGTCACAAGGAATGTTAAGTGCATATGTATGTGCAAAAAATTTGCAAATTCAAGAGATGTTTTTGAGTGTCTGGACTTTTTGAAGTGTCATGCATAAAAATATTAATTTAAAAGATGGTCAGTTGCCAGATTTACCTTCGTTCGGACAAATCAATAGCTGTGAGTCAGAAATTGTTTCCTACTTCCACAGTTTGATTTCGCATAGACATAAGGAATTCTTTAAATCGTGTCAATATCTTTTTAAGATGCATACTCTAATATTTTCTTTCAACGTCTTTTCTGAGTTGGATCTTCTCAATGAATATTTTTATATGTATATACATGTGTATATGTATAATTTTTCTCATTGCTTGTTTTTATGTGTTTGAGTATACATGTTTATAAGCTAATTTTGCTTCTAAAGTACTTCACCTAATAGTGGAAAAATCTATTAACTTTTAACCTCTTAAATAAATTTATAGGATGTAATGTTTTACTTTCTTTTCCTGCTTCAGTAAGATTGCATATACTCTTTGCAAATGCATGAAAATGGAGTGAAGCACTCTGTACCTGCAGGCATTTCAGGTCACTTCAGGGAACTGTTCTGCAAGACCCTAATGAAGAAGAACCCTAATCTCTTCTGTGGAATAAGTACAATAAAGTCTAAGATGAAATTTTCTTCTGCTTAGGTAAATAGCTTTAGTGCTGAAGTATCTTTGGTTCCTTCTTCTAGAGGTGTTTTCTTGCACATGAAATACTAGTAATTATTCAAGGAGAGCAAAAGGAAGAGTAACTTCTTGCTCTGTTGAGGAAACTTGGGACTCTCCTTTGGTGAGAACAGAACAGTGGAAGCAGTGAGACTGAGAATGCTCTAGTCTGTAATACATCTCAGGGGAGCTAAAGTGGATTTAACACACAAAAGTAGATCTCTTGGCTCATGTAGGACCATTTTAAGTTCTGAACTATACCATGAAGAGAGAGCTGTCTTCTATCTTCAAGCTTTATAGAGCATATTCTTGCTTTCCATTTGCTTTTCTTGCAGATATCCATAATAATTTATGCCAGGTTGAATGAACCATCTTGTGCTGGACTGAGAATCTGAACCATCTTCTGCTGTTCCATTGTATTCTGATGGGGAGGAAAAAAAAGAAAAGTAATGGCAGAGCTTGATCAAAACCAGATTGGGGTTCATCATTTTTTTTTNAGTTCTGAACTATACCATGAAGAGAGAGCTGTCTTCTATCTTCAAGCTTTATAGAGCATATTCTTGCTTTCCATTTGCTTTTCTTGCAGATATCCATAATAATTTATGCCAGGTTGAATGAACCATCTTGTGCTGGACTGAGAATCTGAACCATCTTCTGCTGTTCCATTGTATTCTGATGGGGAGGAAAAAAAAAGAAAAGTAATGGCAGAACTTGATCAAAACCAGATTGGGGTTCATGATTTTTTTTTCTTTTTTCTTTCTTTTTTTTAATATTTTCTTTAGAAAAGTAGCAATTTTCCTTTTTCTTTCTTTTTTTTTATATTTTCTTTAGAAACAGCACCTGACCGTTTCATCCAAAGCTCTTTGTCACATAGTAGCAAAGACTTAGAAAAGGGGAAAGGTGAAACTTGTGTGTTGACCATAAAGTCTGTTCCTTTCTGAAAAAATAAAAGGACAGTCTAATAACCGCAGGGAGTGAGAGTGCTCAGTCACCCAGCGTACTTCAAAAATGTTTTCTGCATCTTCATTTATCATTGTTACAAAGTGTTTCCAAAAGAGCGAATTTGCCTTTATCAGTTACGAAAGGCATTTGCCTTCATGCATCCTTACTCATGTAAATTAAAATGTTTGTTTACTTTGATATTTTAAGTTGTACATGTGTGTTATTCTTTATAAAAGTTTAAGTGACAAAATATAGGTTCATTTTTTAAAAAACTGAAAATAATATGAATTATTATAAATGAAAATTCTGTATAAAAAGACTGTGGTAAAGGCAAAAATATCAAATGTTGCACATGGCATATTAAATACAGAGTAGCAGTTTGCTCTGTGTACTAGAGGATACATATACAGCTTTTATGTAATTTCCACAGTTGAAGAAGGTAATATTTGTAGTAAGATCAGTATTCCGAGTCCCAGCAGGTATAAATAATTGTACTTCCATTAGCCCAGAAGCACTTACGTCATCTGGCACTTCAGTTATTGGACAGCAAGAGCTGGTCTCAAACAGAAAGCTTTCCAAAGTAAGGCTGCATATATCAGATTTTCTCCAGAGCTATGCAGCATCTTTTCTAGGACTGCTATTTTTCTGAAATTGTTTAAGCCACCAGTTGCACTTTAATCTTCAACAAAATTTTTAAGCAAAGGGTCTTTCAACTCTTTTGGGTGCATTTTTATGTTGCATATATTAAGTTTCCTGTTAAGCAACAGAAAGCAATTGTAGTTTGCATGGCAATCTCAATCTCTTGTGGATCTGGCAAGAAACCACATGTAACTTGACGTATCCTGAACTTCCACGGACATGATAAAGAATTAATATACTTTTTAAAAATGCCTCTGCCTGTACTAGCAGTCTCTCCATATAGAAGGCAATGATAAGTGGTGATATTTCTATTCATTGCCTCTTTGCAGAAGTGCCATTGATTAAGACTAGGCATGACAGTTAGGGTATGTACAGAGCAAATTACTCGTTTTCATGTCCTGTGGGTGCCTGTGGGCAAGAAGAACATTTTGTGTTTTTCAGCTTGATTACTCTTTTGCTCCCTATGTAATTTAAACTGCAATTGCAAAATGAGGATGCTGTTCAGGTGAACAGGTTATAAAGTGTTAAAAATTTAAAGTGAACAGGCTGGGTTTTGTAAATTATCTGATTGTTTTGATACTCCTGTATAGAAAACTGCATGCTTGTGGGTGGGTGGGTGTGTCTGTTTTTTCTTTTCTTTCTATAATTAATATATTTGTTACTAGTTTTCCAGTTTCTTTCATTGTAATACACAGCTCTGCCATCTTTGGCTTCAGTCACTTTTCTAACTTGATCCGCTCAATGAAGATGCTCTGTTTTCTTCCACTGATTGCAGTAGCATTGAGAGTCAATTTAACTTCTCCAGAGCAATTTGCTTTGTTTTGTAAAGCACATGTGCATATAACCTATTCAATTAGATGTTTATTTGCTATTGTCCTCACTGTAACTTTTAGGTGCTCCTATTATGTTAAAGGCATCTGTGCCTCTTCTGCAGTAGCCTGGCTTCAACTGAGCTTCTGCCTCAAAACAGGTTTATTTTTTGCCTGTTGGAATTTGGACAGTCTTTCTGGGATGACTCCTTTCTTTGCCACTTCTTTAAGGGGCAGCCTTAAACCAAACTTAAGACTTCTCTATTGGCAGTGTAATTTTGGCCCCTGGACTTAACATGATTCTCAGATAAAATGAACATGCTTCATTTTCCCTTCCTCTTGGCCCCTCAGAAATCGGTGCTTTGGAAGGCATGGGATGACATAAAAGACATGTAGCTTTAGTAGTTAGAAGCTCTTGAAAAATCAGATATAAGACTGTCATTTTCACCCACTGTTAATGATTTTCAAAAAAAGTTTCCATTTGTTGGTCTTGCTGAAGAATTCTTCGCAGCCTATTTTCTTATTTTTCTACACTATTTTCTGTATTTTGTAAGGTAAATCAGTGTTTCCAATAGGTTACACTATAGCTGAGGGGTTCCAACTGATTGAGAGGCTGCGTGGTCAGTTGGGCTGCCCTTTGAACAAAATTCCTCTTGATGCCTAAGCAAGCACAGGAGAGTATCACTGCAGATGATAAATTTCGAAGTTGTGAATGGAAACCTGAGCTGTTTTGCTGAAAACCAAGAAAACTGCCAGCATTAGACTATTTTTCAGTTAAAAATATATTTTTTTTCTATTCCTATCTGCCTTATGAATATATACATTTAATAACTGTTTTTTCCCCTTCTACTAGTGTTGTTTCCCAATTAAATCATCACTCCTTTCTTTAAAAACACCATCTTTATTCCACCATTTTCAGTTTTCCCTTTGTTGTCTCACATATACAAGTGCAGACACTTGTTTTGTTCTCTGATCAAAAGCAAATTAAAAATCTTGTCATTCAGTGGAAAAAAATATACTTTTTCAAGCAAAATATGTCCATCTCATGTATTACAGAAAGGTAAACTCCAGGATAACAGGAGAGCAGCTTTTATGCCATGACCAATGCTTCCTTGTTTCTGCTATAGATTCAGGTAGGGCATTGCCCAGAAAATTGCTATTTTTTTTTCCACAGAGACATAATAATGTTGTAAGAGAGGAAGAGAGCTCTCTCTATTTCACTATTATCACAGGAGACAATTTCACACATCTGTGGTATATATACTGTGCAACAATAGATGTTTCCATAAACATAAAAGAAGAGTTCAGCATGATTCAGAATCAAGGATAATGACTGTTATGCTTGGGATTTTTTTTTTCACCAAGCAGATGAAGGAGGGAAGACAATGAATGTGATGATCTCTTTGTTAGGCTGCCTAATGTCTGCTTTTTGAATATGAACTTTGTGGTAGGAGGTAAAATAAAAGGTGACATTTAAAATGATGACATGATAATTTCGCTCCTGCCCTTAGAGCTTGAAATTGCACCTTTTTTATGTATCCGTGATCCATTATTTCTGAAAGAAACACATGTCTCGGGGTATCATGATCTGTCAAGAAAATCTTGATGTAGGTGTGAAAAGAATGTGTGTAATGTCTGTATTTACAGAGAGGTCGTAAAATAAATCTTCCCTGTTCTAATGAGAATCTGGAAGCATTAGAAAGAGTGTATGGTTTTTGAAGGGGTAGCAAATATTTCATAGTGGGGATAGCTAATATTTGAGAAAATCTGGAAAGCTAAGTCACTATACTACATCTTTAAAAAAGATGTGATGCAACAGAGGCAAAAGTAAAGTAGGGGAATAGAGATGCTGCTTCTGAAGTAGCAGAACATTAACAAGGACTGCGGTGATTTAGCTGAGGGACAGAATTGGTTTTAAACAGAAATTCATTAGTGAATATATAAATATATATAAAAGATACCATGAAAAGGCAAAAGAATAGAATAGGTTTGAAGAATATTTTAATGCTAAGAGAAGAAGATCGTAGTGACTTTAATAGTGGTTGCTATGAGGAAACCTAGAAAAAATACGGAAAAGTTTGGCTTTCTGATATTTTTACTCTCCTTCCTGCATTACATCCTTTCGTGTGCATGAAAGAATGCAGAACCCTTAGAAAACATCTCTGTCGACTGGGTTCAGCAGTGAGTTTTGTAAGGGTCACTCCTTCCTGGCAATCCACTAATATTAAGCATGGATGGAATTCTGTTTGTATTTCCCCCTCTTTTCCTTGTAGCTATATTCATTCACCTTGCAATCTTGGCAAATAGCAAAGCTGGAAAAGAAAAGAGGAATTTAGGGAAAACAAATTACTAAAAGCTGATTCTCTTAGTTCGTGGACTGTGGGCATTACTGATGTTAGAGTTTAACATACAATTATTGTTGAATTTGGGGGAAAACTAAACTGTTGGTCTAAACAGAGTAACTGTATCATCTGTACCTTGCTGGGCAGATGAATTTATGCTAAGTCTATTACATTCAGCAGCTGGAAATATATCTTCTTTTGGATTCCACTGAGGAAGCTGTGCTTGTCCAAGCACAGAATTTTGAATTTGAAATGGGAACTCTTGTTTGTGTGACTGCCATGACATCTGTCTTCAGCTACTAGAGTGCACATGGCTCTAGTTTACTGCGCATTGTTTGGAGACCGTTTTAAATCGCAGGGCAGATGCCTGTCCTCAGTGTTCCAGGTCCTTTCAAAGGGCTTCCCTGCAGGTGTACGTCTGCAGCTGGGCGGTGGGTGGTACGGCTGCTACCAGGACTCGGCTTAAAGGCTTTTACCGCTGTTTGCTGGTGGCGCTTAACTGAGACCTTGTGAAAGGAGACAAACATGTAAATGAAGTCAACTTGTCAGACCTCTGGGACCTGCTGCAGCATGAGGTGCTCTTAATAGATAATTAGCTGGGCCTGTTAATCAAGTTTAACAGGTGTTGAGTAATGAACCGAGACAGGGCATCTGCTGTGACCGGCCTCTCACTCTAATCTGGTTAGGGAACCTAATGCCAGTTGGCCCCAGGATGCTTCATAGGGAGATCCAGTGTTGTGTTTTTCCTGATGGCTTCCATCAGTCTTGTCATCGTCCAAGAATGGTGACATTCATGAATGCTAAGTGTAAGGAATCAGTCCAAAATTCCCAAAGTGGAAAATATTGATGAATATATGTTCCTCACATGTTAATTGGATAGCTTTCCTTTGCTGAAGTTGAAACGAAAGTTTATTTTTTTCCATGTTTTTATCTGGTTGCCTTAAAAAAAGGGGAGGAGAAAAAAACTCATAATTAGTATAAAGGCACAGTAGGTGACTAGCTAACAGAATGGCTTGAATACCTTTTGTTGCAGTAGAATTTGCATTCGTTCCCATCCTGTGCCCAAAAGATAAAAATAACCTCTCTTAAGTCAAGAGAAACTCAGTAGAATTAGTATGTTATGAAACCACAAGTGGGACTGGAAACAAGCCTGGAGGAAATACATAGGAGACCCAGAGTGAGGGACTTGAAGCTATCTCACACTTAGAGAGCAGGAGGAATACGATCAGAAACATCTAGGAACAGGAGGAGGAGGAGGATCCCAGTGACTGTGAAGTTTAGGAGACTGGAGGCTGGGTAGGATAGGAGAGGACTGGACCAGCTGGTAATCTGTGGATGGGGGAGAGAACATGGCCAGTGTGAGTAGCAGAAAAGCAGAAGCAGAGCCAAGCTGTATAAGAATCTGCAGCTCACTGCTTTCTGTTCAGTAACAGCCTACATAATTAATACCTGATTTGTAGTTTTGTCTTGCAAAGTGCTCTAGAATTGAGTGGTTCTTGGGTGTTTTATCATGGAGATACATTTCTGCACGTTTTTTGTTGAGAACATTTTTTTTTTCCTGGCAGGAGCCATTCCTGCCTATTATGGATACTAAAAGTTACAGTAAAATTCCTTGGAAAAGCTCTTAACACGCATGGAAAGGGACCATAATTCAAAGATTACTAATTCAAAGTAGCCACAACTCAAAGATTTTTTCCCTACCTGCAGAAGTATTAGAAATGATTAGAAATTTCTATGTATTATATCATAAAAGCTTGCTAGGTTTCATTTTTAAAATCCTAGTATACAATGCTGAGATCTACCTCAAGACCTTCTACCTAATCTTACGCTGGATGTGATCATCTTACGCTGGATGTGATAATAACCTCCGTCATTATTGCAAGGGACAGTTTCTAGGGCTGCTGGATGGTTTTCCCCTTCTCTTGTAAGACCGAGTCCCTCTCTTCTGCATTGCCTTGTATAAGCGCAGAGAAGACGTGAGTTCTGCACGATCTATCTGCCGTCTCAAGCCGTCCTGGTAACCCTGCACTCCTCTAATCTGCTAGTAACACACAGGCCACCTTAAAATGTGAGAAAACACAAACTAAACTTTATATCTCACTTCTTTCTGAATTAAATATTCGGGAATAAATATCAAAACTGGAGATCTCTTTCCCTCAGTGTTACTGTTAACTACATATATACTGCAGACTCTTCAGACTCTAATCCTGTGTTCAGAATTAACCTTCTGAGTCTTTAGCCTTTGGTCCTGGCAAACGTCTGAAAAGAGTTTGAATGTGGCTTTTTTGTTTTGTTTTATGTTTTTTCCTTCTCTACAGCAATGCCTTTTGTACAAATGCTTTTGCTTAAGTAAAGTATGTTCTAGAGGTCCATTGGTGCCATTTTCTTTCACTTTTTCTTTCATGCATTTAAAAACTGTGTTCTCTGAGTGCTTTAATAATAGGCAATGGGAACGTATTGTGTGACTTTGTCTCTCTGTGAATACATTACAAATTGCTTTTGAAGAGAAGGTCAATGTTATTTCATACAAGAAAATAATGGTTGAAAATAAAGTTTCTATAAAATTAGATGGTAGCGTAGTTCATCTCTCTGAGTGTAGTCATGTAGTCTCCAGAAATCGGTCCTTGCTGCCCAGTGGTTGCTACTAAATTAACTTCTGATGGAAGGAATCCCTAATGCCACTTATGTCATGTTCCCCTTTTTTTCATAAAACAGGAGGCAACTATAACTGTGCTGTATTTCCTTGAAATTCTGAGTTTTTAGCGACAAACACACGAGTCCTCTTACAGTTTCTCCAGGAAACTGTGGTATTCACATAGATAATAACTTTGCTCTTTTAAGGCTATGAGAGCAAAAACCTTCTACTGGTTTCTTCTGGATTTTGGTAAAACACTGTTTTTGAAGGAGAGGACTTTGGCCCTTATCAAAAAATGATACATAGGAGCAATGAAAATAGGTTAAATTCAATATGTTGACAATTTGGCATTGTATAATTCTAAGTAAGCTTGCCGTTGTAAATTGATGAGCAGTTAGATTTATCTTTATAAAGTTCAGAGGTTGGTAGAAAGTACAGCCAGCCAAGGAAATCACTTATTTTCAACCAGTATCTGGTCTGTTCTGAGTCGTCTGCCTGTAGGTGCAGGATGCAGCAGTGCTTTCCTGAAGGGAGCTGTTTCAGCAGTTTCACTGCATAAAGCAAGACCCAGGCACTCCACCACCTCTGTTAGGGGCTATGCTGATTTCTGTGGTTCAATTCAAAACTTCCTCATTGTCTTGACTGTGTGGAAAGTCTGTGAGGCGACTTGAACCACGAGAAGTGCAGCCCGACTCAGCAGCGGGTGTTCTGGCAGTGGCAGCTCGTGTGAACGCCGCTCTGAGACACGGAGACTAATCTTTTCAGTCAAGGAAAAGGGTTGTGGTGCAAGAAAGCTTTCTGCCCTCTGTAAGATGCAGTGCATCTGACGAGCATTGGCTGCAAAGCCAAAATAAAGACACAAAAGCTAATTTTGGACAGTCCTTTGGGAGAGGAATTTTTGAAGTAAATATTGGACAGAGAAAATGCTAGCTGTGGTGCTTCAGCTGGAAAGACTTGAGAAGCTGTAGAGCTTGAAGGAGAAATATTGGAGGTAGCTTGGACTGCTCTGCTGAGCTTGCTTTGAAGTAATTGAAATTGGTAGCCCATCGGAGGAGTGCTGCCTGCTTTTAGAGTACTTGTATTGAGAAGGTGCTTTTAATTTTTGTTATTTAGCACTTTTGTAGTTGTAATTCTCTTCGACACCAAGTAATTTGATTTCAGGCTGGTTTTCTAGACTGCCATGAAATCTGTGTATGCAGCCTCAGACATTCTCTGCCTCTTCTGTACATGGTTGCATGGAACTGAATGTAGCCTTACCCTGCACTTAGTACTGTACTAATAACTACATTATCCCCACTTCTTCAGCTTATTTGTGCTCCTAGAGTATTGTATTTCTTGTGTTCCTGTTCTACTCCCCTTCCTCCTCAAATCACTCCAGTTTGAAACCAAGCTGGATTGTAATTGTTTTAAACAATTCC
This sequence comes from Crypturellus undulatus, assembly GCA_013389825.1. Lineage (NCBI taxonomy): Eukaryota > Metazoa > Chordata > Aves > Tinamiformes > Tinamidae > Crypturellus > Crypturellus undulatus. The sequence continues at coordinate 163,652 of VWPW01011266.1, read as the reverse complement.
TGCCTTGGTATTGAGGGGCCTCATTTAGGTTATGGAAAGACAAGAGAAATTTGGACTATAGGGACCTAAGTTAGTGACTGTAATAGTAGTGTGGGTTTCTTTGACCTTTTCGTGTGACATTTGTTTATTTTAGTAAAGTGAAACACACTGTGTTTTTACAAAGGAAGCTTCTCTTGATCTTAGTTTTCTTAATGCTTGTAATAGCATCAAACTGAAAGTTCTTGGAGCAGACGTGTTTTTCACAGTCATCTTCAAAACAAGAGACTTTGTTTTGTTTTGAAATAACGTGATTGTATTTGAGCTAGATACTGAGAATCACCAGTACAAACCTGGAATTTATATTCCAGTTTATTTCACTTAATTTACCACATTTATGTTGATGTAATGGAATCCTGACTCTAACCAACTGCATCTTCTAGTTCAGTATTTTCGGGCTTTATCATTTTAGAGAGAAATGAGACAGTGCAATGACTTACAGCTCAGAGATCTCCAGTATTCTAAGATGTTACTGGTTGTGGTCACAATTTTGTATTTGTTCCCTCTCATGTTCAATTCCTTGTGGACTTCCTAAAACATTCAGACTTTATAAGTGGAGAAAAACCATATCCCAGCACATTACAACTACTGCAGTGAGTTTCCTAAGTCCGTGAATGTCAGTTATGTGCCTCTAAGGTGGCAGTAGAGACGGTTCTCTGAACTCTTTTAAATTTTAGACCTTTAAAAAGATCTTTTAGATATTTAGACCTGTGCAGAAAGTTTTACATTTTGAACTTCTTCAAGGCAAATCTAAGAATTGTACTTAGCTTCAATATGTGAAAATTGAAATATTTACCCAAATATGTTGGGCTCAGATTCATCTATTTCTCCTTCTGGTTTTACTTAGCTCTTAGAATGGAAGTAATTGTCCTCAATTTTTCCAGTCTTGCATGAATTACTGGAAAATACACAATGTCATTGATCTGGCTAGGACTAATAGGAGTTTAAAATAGCAAAGAAAACACCTTTATTGCTCAAAACCTCTTCCTCCCTTTTCCCTTCCTTCCTTCCCGAAAACATGAGCAAGAGGAGCTAATAAATACAATTGATTTATTTAAGTGCTGTCTGTCGTCTTCACTTTTCTTGTGGATAGCAGAGTCTGTGGCAGCGCTGGCTCCAGATGTCTGAGAGACAAGCTGTAATACATCTCAGCGATGTTTGATTGCTGCGTCCAGGGAAAAACGGGATAAGCTTGGGCCTTGCTACAGTGCTTGGTTCCCGAGAGCAGCCTCGCAAGGAAGGACTTTTCTGAACTAGGACTAAAAAACCTCTTTATTTTCTGTTTTTTTCAGGAGGTTTGTAGGGAACACAAGCAGTGGGGGTGTTCTACAGCGCATGCTGGTCAATGTCCCATGAATTGTGTCTCTGTTGGAAATGCTGGAGGAACATAACAGATATCAAGAGACTATTCTGAAGTGTGCACTTTGAGGAGTTTCTTATCCCAACTACATTACATAAGAGCCATGGTGTTTTTCTCTCACAGACTAAACACTTTTAACATGAAGTATTTTGTTATGTTATCTGCACTTACGGGTATGGGCATTCTGGAGAACCTGGAGAACTGCACTCATCTCTCTCCAAGCTATCCTTGAGTGTTTAATGATAGCAGAAAATATTGAAGGCTAAACATGCTTCCAAATTAATTTTCATTTCTTAATTTCTGGAACCACTGAATAGCCTTTTCAGGATTTTTATGTCAGTTACTGTGGTCAGCTCATTTTTGGTAATCACGGGTTACTTATTCTCTGTGAATATGTTTTATTTCTCTTTGAATCCATTTATGCCTTTACCTTGCCTGCTCTGTAGGGATGGATTCTACAATTTAATTATATGCTGTTTGGAAAGAGTTGGAAAGACATATCAGTTGTAGATAAACTGTTAAAAAATCACATTCAGATGAACAGTTACGAAGAAACAGTTCCGCATGAGCTACAGTGTTGGTTTCAAGTGGAAATGTGAGCACTGCAGAGAACTCTGTGCCCTTCCTGTAGGCTGCGAGAGCTTAATATCTCACTGTGGATTATGGGGAAGGATGGACCCTGTTGAGAAAATTAAAGGCATATAGTTTCCATGTTGAGAAGCTGGGGCAGCATGGCATATGTGTGTGAGCTTCCCTACGTGGCAAAGCCCTTTGAAGCACTTAAGCTCTTTGAATAAAAAAAAAAAAAAGAAAGGATTCCACCTGTGATCCATTTTTTTAAAAAAGGGCTTTCATGGCAGAACTTGTCTAACCTCACCACTCATGACTGCAAGAGGATAATTTCTTCTTAATGTTTTTAAAGTTAAGTTTGCTCGTGTATGTCAAGTATAGTTAATTAATTGTGTTCTTGGCTTATGCATTTAATTGCAGCAATTGCAGTGCATTTCATGAAACCCAGTTCCCAGTGTCAACTGGCTACATTTTCTTGTTTGTTAATAAGCAAAATTCCTGGGAGCTAGATCTGGGATTAAGAGAATCAGCTGCTTTTTTTCGTGTACTGTGAACTTGTCCCAACTTGGAATGTTTCATTTGTCCTAATATCCAATAAGATACTGCAAGGTATGTGTGAGATAGCTTTGAGGGAAAGTAGTCTGTGCTAAATCTTCAGATACGTGAGACATTGTTGGCAGGAGCCCTCCAGTATGTAAACCAATAGACCTGACTGAACGTTTTGCAGGTTTGGGGGATGCTATAGATGTGTTTGCATTATCATCACAGCAGTCCGTGCAGTCTGTTTGCCACAGCATTTATCTCGCGTAAAGGTACCAAACAGGACGAGAATTAGTATTAACTGCTCACGTCACATAGGTCACCTTGCTGAACCTCCACAAGCCATGCTGAGGGTTTCCCTCTGTTTTTTGGTGTTTATCTTGGCCTGTTCCACAATGTTAAGTTCATCAACTCCCCTGAGAAGGGGGAAAGCATGCCAGTAAAGATGACAGCAGAAGTCAAATGAAAAGAACCTTTTAGAATTGCAAAAGGTGACGTCCTTGTAAAAAACTTCAGTCTGCTTTTTGTTAAACATTTATTTGAAGAACTGTCCATCTCATTCACTCTCTCACTGTCTACAAAAAGGAGCAGTGACAGCACAGGCTCCAGGTGTCTGTCAGGAGAGCAATAAAACTTTCAGGCATACGCAGGGTGATTGTGTTTGATAGGTAAGAACAGACAGATGCTAATTTCCAAACTCAGCTTTCAAGCAGCCATTTCCCTATTTGTCATGTTAAGGAAACAAGAGCTGCATGTGACTTACAGAAACAACTCACTGAATTTTTATGTGATTAGAAGGATTAAATTAATCTTTCAATTCATATAGCTGGTCAGGATTTCTACCAGTAAGACATACGCGTTTATTTTCTGCAGGTACTGCAATTTTACTGTCTCCCTTGAGAACAAAATGCTGGAAATAAGTCAGTGTGATCCACGGCACACGTAACTGCCTCTTGAAATAGCACTAATGGCTCCAAGAGTAGGATCTGTCTGATACCATCTCTCCGGTAAAGGCCTCACAGTCAGCTGGGTTAAAATAGACATAATCTGGGTTCTTCCATATTTTCCTTCATTTTCATTCTCTCACCCCTGTTATTTTGCCTTTTTTTTCCCTTTTTTTCTTTTCTTTTCCCTTAAGATGTGTTTTAGATTTATTCTGAAGCCTTTCTCATAGAAATTTCTGCTCTGTATGGACATTACAAGTTGCCACAGGACAGAAAACCAGTCCTGAGTTGGTGCTTGCCCTTCAGTGTGCCAGACAGGCTTCTATAGGGAATTGATTTTTGTTGAAGGGCAGCTAGATCTCAGTAGACCCAGGGAGTGTTTGATGTGAATATGGAAGCTAGTGCTACGTTTGGGATGTCTCATTCACAACGCAAGTTAGGAAACGCGGCAGAAGAGTCCTCAAGAATCCTTGAGCTGGGCTGGCCTTTGTTCAGACCCGTGCTAAAGCTTTAACACAATAGAATTTAAAATGTCTCAACCTGTATCATAAGCAGCTTACATATACCTAACTGAAGAAGTTATGTTTACTTATTTCACCTTTAAGGATGTTAATAATTAGTTAGAACATTTGGGAAGACATTGTTTTTGTGGAGTGTATATCTGTTGGTCTCTGCACCAAACAAACTGAAATTATTTTAAATGTGCTATTTTGTATAATGTAACTGAATGAAAATTTAAAGTTGATGACTTGTACTACTTTGATTTCCATTTTCTTATGTATCCTTCAAAATGACAGTGCTTGTGGCAACTGTCACAGTATCAAGAGCAGCTGCACATCACCTTATTTCTAGTTAGAGTACAGTGTGAGAGCATTCCCAGAGAAGCAGATAAAAAGCTCCAAAGGCTTGTGAGGATGGACAACTACAGCACCGTCACTATTAAAGTTGCTCTGAATTCACTGTATATTCTAAGTATTTTAATTAGTTTGCTGGTGAAATAAATGGGGACATATGTTGCCAGATGAAAGTAGCTGGGGATGACAATCCGTTAAACCCTGACAGATACTGTAGGCTTGAGAATGAATAATGAAAAAAGTGACAGTAATTAAAACATGTTTACTTGAGATGACAATTACATGAAATATTGTTGCATAGTAAAGACCTCATTATGATCCAGACTCTGTATGTAAGAATGATTCTTATGTCAAGGGGTAATTAATTTGCTCTTGCAGGTGGGCTGATAGGTCACTTGTGCTTCTGTCTCACTTGTTTATATTTGATGGTTCCAATAGAGGAGATTATATTTACTTGAAACTCTTGGATGCTGTTGGTTTCAACATGATTGTTTTATTTCTGTGTTTTAAATTAAAATATTTTAGCAATCCTAATTCAAGACAAAGTCATGTCACGAAGAGTTGATGGTCTTTTAAATAGAATGTGTTCTCTTCCATGCACTGGATTTCTGTTGCTGAAATAACTTTTGCAGCCTATCTGCCTGTTCTGTTTTTCATTTTTTTATTATGTCAACGAGTAGAACTAATTCATTTAATTGAACTATTGCAAACACTTTCAAAAGAACAAGGTTTTAAATTAAGCAACAAACATTCAGTACAAGCAGGCAGTGTGCTTAATCTTCCCCTGATAGTTCAGATTATCTCTATGAGGAGCATTACTGCTTGAGGTTTCTCCAGGACTCAGGCGCTCCCTGGAAAGGTAACATTTCCCAATATTCTAGGAGTCCTTAGTAAGATTTGTTTTTTAAGAGTTCTAACACCAGCCCACACTGTATTTTGCTAAGGTGACAGTCTTCAGCATTTTTAAAAGCCTTGGCTGCAGGAGGTTTTCATATTATGCTTATTGCCTTAGAGTGAAGGATGAGCTAGTGTATCTGAGAGTTGTGTCATCATTGTGATGAATCATGCCAGCAGAATTCATTTTTGTGGCATGAAAAATCTCAGTGAAGCTTCTTTTAAATTATTTAAATTTAAGCATGTTTTTAAAGAGTATCTGTTGCTAAAATAATGCCTACTCTGTTCCAAATTATTAATATCACATATCTCCGTGCCTCTTAGAAGTGAAACATACTGAGATGCCACACTGGTATCACAGACATCTTTCCTGTTCAGTGGGTAATGCTGTCTCATTTCTTTTGTAGGTATTAATTGTTAATCAGTCACAGAAGAGTGAAGTCTGATAAACAAATTGCACTTTCGCTGCTTCAGAGACTAACAGGTCCTTTTAATATCTCAGGAGGAGACGTAAGATTCGCTTCACTGTTTTGTGCTAGTGGTCTGGCTTGTCCATTATCCTGCTTCTCTGACAGCGTGGAAATTCAGATAGGGAAAGGAGAGAAACCCCTTGTGCCAGGACTGCAGAGTGACACATGCTTGGTAGAGGCTGGGGAGAATCCTAGCACCATGGCTGGCTCAGAGCCTTAAAACACGTGCAAGGACAGTCCTCCCCCTGGTACCGTGCTGAACCTGGTGTGCGCGTGTGCTTTGGAAACATCTCCTCTGGCTCTTCTTTCTGTCAAGCTAAATGCACAGAATAAAGAGTGAGTAAAGAGGGAAACCAAAACTTTTTTGAGGAAAAACAAATCTAATTTCTAGTTCTAAAATATGGATTTTTGAGTTTCAGTGCTTCCAAAGTCTAGAATATTGGTCTTGTTGTCACANAGTGAGTAAAGAGGGAAACCAAAACTTTTTTGAGGAAAAACAAATCTAATTTCTAGTTCTAAAATACGGATTTTTGAGTTTCAGTGGTCTAGTTGTCACAGTAGGTTTTGCCATTGGTGTCGGACAATTTGACCTTACTGCTTGCTGGCCGCACATTTTTTAGTGTTGGGCTAGTCTGTTGGTGAAAATATCTTAAAGATGAACAAGAGATATATCAAGCCTATACTGAAAATAATTTCAGCAGTTAATAGAACAGAATAAGTTTATATTTTGTTCTATGCTTTTGATGAACAGTTTTCTTATTATATTATTGATTATTTCTGTGGTAGAAATGTATGCTTTCTGCCTCAGAGTGACAGATTTAGTATAGACAAAGCTCACTACACTATTAAAGACAACAGAACAATATTTTGATCATAATAAAATGATGACAGATTTCTGAGCTGTTTATTGCGGATATGGATCACACTGCTTAGGCTCACCGTGAATTTTCTAATACCCTGCATAATTTAAATCTCATATTTAGTATAGCTAGGTTTTACTGTGGTGAATAAGCAGACTGTGGTCAGCTACTTACACTGTTTCTACATTCACTTTTATTGATTCTTGTCATTTATTTCAGAGAGATTTTGCATTCCCAGAACTACTACTTGTCCGGCTATTGAAGAATAGGGTGGATTTCTCTTGGCAACATGGAGTTAGAATTTCTTAAATACCCATTAGCTCTAGATTTACCCTGATTTTACTTAGACAGACAGACAGACGCACACGGTGATTAGTTCTTTGTTGGCTTATTTTTTCTGGGTCACATCTACTTTTAAAGACCTGCTTACAGAAAGCAAATACTACTTTCTCAGTAATTCCCCACTAAGGTCTGATTGATTAGCTTCTGGTTCCCAGGTCTACTTTGTTAGAAGGTTTTTTTCCTATTGGAAATCGTTCACTTTTCTAGGCTGTAGTACCAGCTGGCAAGTTGTTTAATTCCCTTTGCATGAAAGGGAAAACTGTCCTTGATGAAAGTCAAATCCTTAATTGTGTGATGTGCAAAAATGACTTTAGTAGCAGATTAATCTACTTTTTTTGTTTGTTTTTTTTTCCTCTCACTGGAGAGTAAGGTAACTTTTCTTGGTAACTCCATGAATTGATGAGACTTAGTGGATGTGATCTGGTACGAAAAAGAGCCAAGTCCGTCACTAAACATCTTGCTTAGTGTTAAATAAAGTCAAGTTCCACCGTAGGCAGAATCATACGTTTTGTCAAGTAAAAATTTGCTGTGTTCAGAGTTTCTTCATCATTTTCACAGCCAGAGCATGGCATTTGAGAAGGAGGGAGAAAGAGAGCTGGAAGCAGTTAGCCTGCGTTTTCATGAAATCAAAAAGAAAATTTGAGGTAAAATTGGCACAGAATGTGATTTCATTCACCAGTTTTCAAGGCAGTAAGTTTTTGTTTTTGTTTTTCCTGTAGCTATATCAGTCATTTACATTTCCTATTTGAATAAAGCCTCTCAGGGGCATGTACAGATCTCCGTCTGTGTTTGAGATTCCCACTGACAGCAGTGGGAGACCTGAGCGTGAGCCAAGAGTGGTTTATGGCCTGTAGTTACGCTGTGCCTTAAAGGCCCAATACACTTCTGCCACTTAATATTTAATCTTCATATTGGTAGTACATGGGATTATCCATTTATTTTGCATAATGGTTCTTCAAAATGTGTAGGAAAGCTGTTCTGAGTCTGCACTATAGCGCGGAATCTACAGTGACTTGGGTGTTGAGACACCGAGTTATCGGAGTGCCTAACTGCCCTTTGGACATGATGCTGAGTTAATGCCCAGGTTCCTACAGTGTAATGGTGGGACAGTGGGATATAAAAGCCACTATCTTTTGTGACCTGAGTTTGTTCCTATTGAAAACTGAAGAAAAGTGCTGTTTAAATCCTGTGCTACTCAGGAGCATATACATTTCTCAGGTATGGGGTAATGTAATTTTTCCTAGCAGAGCATTACTGTCCAAACACTTTTGAAGATATTATCAAAAAAAGAGCTCAGAAAAGCCCCTTTATAAAGCGAACTGGAAGGATGATAGCCACACTGCCTCCTCTGCACAAATAGACGAGATGAGCTCCCTCGGGATGTCACACTTCGCTAAGCTGGTCCACACAGCTCTCAGGATAGACATTTGCCCACCAGGATGGCTTCTGTTCTGCCTTAAAGGTGCACATGACCTTTTCAGGTGAATCCGTGCCTTTTACAAGCAGAAAATAAAGCAGGTCTGTGTGTGTGTGTATCTGTGTATCTATATACACAGCTTGTAGGCAAAGCTTGTAGGCAGAGAGAGANAAAGCCCCTTTATAAAGCGAACTGGAAGGATGATAGCCACACTGCCTCCTCTGCACAAATAGACGAGATGAGCTCCCTCGGGATGTCACACTTGGCTAAGCTGGTCCACACAGCTCTCAGGATAGACATTTGCCCACCAGGATGGCTTCTGTTCTGCCTTGAAGGTGCACATGACCTTTTCAGGTGAATCCGTGCCTTTTACAAGCAGAAAATAAAGCAGGTCTGTGTGTGTGTGTATCTGTGTATCTATATACTTAGGAAGCTTGTAGGCAGAGAGAGAGAGAGAGAGATTGGGAGCCTGACTAGACTGGGAGCCTAGACTTTGTAGAACTTGGTTATAAGCAGGAATCCCAGGATCCAGTTCCCAGTCCAAGGATGGCCTATGCATTTTACATTAAATGGTCATTGAATAAAATAAATTTTCAAGTGCTAATGCCTGTAACAGCAGCATCTCTTTTGGGCAGTCACAGGGTTTGTGGGTTTGCACAGATTGATGCATCCCAAAAATGCTTAGAGGTAGCAAAACTCACATGGTGTAGGAGTTCAGTAGCTCTTAAACAGAAATTTGTGGCCAGCTTCACATGATGAACTCCTGCCTCTCCAAATGTCATTCATAACTGTTCCTAAAACTACAAATGACCTTTTTTTATATCTGGCACTACTGTTGATATATCCAAAACATTCCAATAGAAGACCTTTTTTTTTCAATTGCTTGTAGCTCTTTCAGATGCTTTATTTGGGCCTAAATTCTTCCTTGTATGATACAGAGATATTTACATCATTTTTGAATTTTTTGTTCCTTTTTTACTCTTTTTGTTGTTTATGTTGCAAATTTAGTTCAAGCTGCTAATTCAGTTTCAAAAAGAATGTTAAGGAAAATATTTTGATGGCTTTTCTCTTGGAAAATTTTGCTGGGCTTTTGGAATTCTATGGCTGAACCCTGCTAGCATCTCCAACGGGTCCACTATTTGAGAACAGCTTTGCTTCAAACATTTGCAGCCCTCCTCCTGTTTCAAAAATAAAGATGCAAAAGGAGGGAGAGAAAGACAGCTCACTGAAATGATAGTGCAAGAGTAATTTGAAAACCCAGTCTATGCTTCATACCTTTGGCTTTTTAGGCAAGAAGAGTTTGCTGGAAGGGCTACAGTAGCAGAAAACATAATAAAGTAGTGTGAATTTTCATGTAGCTCTAGTTTTTCCTGTTATATTTCTCTGCAATTTCTGTCTGTTGTCAACCTCTTATAAAATAAATTTCAGACCCTAAATGATGCTTCTTTGTACAGTCATTAGGAAAAAAAAGATATTTAATGGATTTGGCTGTGAAAGTCACAGAATTATGGAAAACAGAAGTATTTATAGACAGACTTGCCAGGGAATTTGTTAAATAATAATGGAAAATTACAGACAGCAAGGCGGTCTTGTTATCTTTTGGTAGAGAATTAAATCAAGCATCCAGCAGCATTTGTTTAACCTTTCCATGAAATTGTATTGAATTGCTCCAGACGGGAACAACTCTTTAGACGCTGTATTTTATTACCTAGTTCTAAAAGTTAATGGTGAAGTTTGGTGCAGACTGATACTGGAAATATTATTCTTTGAATAAATGACTGGCATGTTTAAAAAACTGCAATAAATTTTCTTCCTCTGTTTTGACTACATGAGAACTACTATATTACAACTGTAAGTACAGCTGAGCAGAAATTCCTTTTGAGAGAAAAATGAGAAAAGAGGTTTTTACTACTGAGGTAAGGAGTGGGGAAGGCAACTCTATCTACCAGTTACTGACCGACTGCGTTTTGGTGCAGCATTGTAAGGCAGGTAGCAGGTCACCGAGTACTCTTGGCTGTGACTACAGTTTGCACGTGCTGGGGAGCTGGCCTGACGCCGGCTTTACCTCGTCCCTGGCAGGACACGGTCCTTGCAGACTTAGGATCGCTCCGGGCAGAAGGCTGGACTGCCTCTTCCCTTGGAAAAGCAGTGAGGTGCCGTGTTGCCTTCTGGAAAGGGACTTGCGTTGCCTTGGCTGAAGCGGGGAACTGCGCAGGCCCTGCGGGTGTGCTCAGCTCTGTGTCGTTCTCTGTCTAAACCTTGTGCTTTGTCCCTTGCTTTGAGGTGGGCAGTGCTTGGCACTTGCCTCTCCAAGGGTCAGCGTTACTTCTGCTCCTCTTGGTCCTGCTTACTTGCCCCTAATGATTAGCTTCTGCGTTTGGGGATAAGGTGGGTCCTGAGGTCTCCAGAGTTCCCCAGAGCTCTGGTAAAGCCCAGAGTGAAGGGCCTGAAGGAAAGTTCCACCTCATTTAAAATAAAGTGTGTGAGGTAAAATGCAAAGCTAAAAGCAGAATCAAACACTTTTGATGTGGCTGCACCCCAGGCTGAGAGATTTCATGAGCCTCTGGGGTACTAGGACCCTTGGAAAAGCCATGAGCCATTAGTACACAGAAAGCCTCTGCTCTTGGTAACCAGTCTGATGCCGGGGATATGGTTTTGACTGCTGCTTGGCTCGCTTTCAAGAGATACTATTGCATGTGGCAGCCTAAAGATGTGTCTATTCCGATAAACAGCATTTGTGTTTCTTCATGACTGTGACATATTCAGCCTCTGCCAGCCTGTGGATAAGAGAATATGTCTTGTTCCAGCATCCCACTATGGTCCAAAGTACAGTGCCCTGTATTGGTGCCGCACAGTGCAGCCCAGAGAAAATGCAAGAACAGCGAGTGCATTTTGAAACAAATATGTTCACAGTCAGTATTATTTGAGGTGAAACTTGTCATTGACATAGCATAAAGCTTGCCTCTGAGGTGTTTTTTATCCAACCCTTTCATCTTGTTAAATACAGTTCAGTGTTTTCTTTCTGCTGGTGAACAGATGATTGCATTAATTTAAGAATAACACTTGGTAGACCAGACATGCAAATGGAGCCAGACTATGGAGATAAAACAGGAAGTAATTGATCTGTTAGAAGTTATTTTTGTCTATTTAAAGAAACTATATTCTATTCACTTAATAAAAGCCTATGCCTACAGGTCTTTCATTCACTTCTAACTGCCCTTGTTCTCTTCATTTCTAACTCCTAATCTTAGAGAAGGCTTGGAGTTGTGCTTCTGTAATGAATTAGATAATGTTCAGTATATACTCATATATATATGTGTGTATATATATGGGTGTGTATATATATATATATAAAACTTGGAGAAAGTGGAAAGTGAGTTGTTTGTTTTCAACTTATTTGTAGCTCTTGCCTGAATGAGTTTAGTTTAAAGGAAAGCTGATATTGTGCTAGTCCAAATATATTTTTAAAAATGAAGTCTTCTTGAGTTCAAGCCAACTCAACTTGAATTCTTTGCTGTAGACTGATGAAGGGCAATGACATCAGCGTTGCTAATAGCCCTTCCTGTAGCTTATTGTTAACGATCACCATCAAATCAAATGCAGACTTGGTGGAATTCCAGTTGTAGCAGAGATAAATTTAGCCCAGTTTTTATACAAAAAAGACAAGCATTGAGGCTCACATCATGTCCAGTGAGCCACTTACTGTGCCAGTAGATGTTTATTCTTGTTAGGGCAATGGAAATTTCTTTGTTCCTTCTCTCTCAGAAACAATTGCACAAATTGACAAGTTTCAATAGTTTCCCTGGGCAAAAGTAGTACATTTCTAGCGTGCCTTGCTTGCTTTCTTCTGACTGGCTTACCTATGTTAGGGGAAACCTGCATTTTGAGGGAATGATAATCATATTGTAGAAGGAGCTACCTGCTGGGGGCACATCTGTTGGCTAAATACAAAAGCAGATATCTAGTAATTCCTGTTTTACTGCAGCATACTCCAAACAGGTAACACAATTAACAAAGGCTAATTAGTTGTATTTTGCTCATGATATTTTATCACACAGCATAATAAAATTATGCAAAGCTCAGTAGCAAGCTCTCTAAGAAAGAATACTTGGAAGAAAGAGCAGCCTTTTTCTCCTGCAATGACTTCTCTTCCTCATTTTCCTGTTCTGCAGAAGGGGAACAAAATGCTTCCTCAGCTATCCTAAAAGCGGTTAGATTCACCAGCTGGAATTGGCAGTTCCAGTGTGTTTGATGTAGCTCCTTGAAATAGTTATCGTCACCTGAAGATTACTGATGGCCGGTTGGGAATGTGGAGCCTGAAGGGATCTGTTAGTAGCTCTCTGACCTCTGTGGAAATAACGTGTTGGGTAGAGGAGAGCTGGAAAGATGGAGTTTGTTTAGGAGAAGAAAAAGTTCAGATCCGTTTGTCCTTCACTGCCTGAGTGGGGCTGTAGAGGAGATGGAGCCAGGCCCCCCTCAGAGGAGCTCAGCCAAAGGACACGAGGGAACAGGCACAAGCTGCAACAACGGAAATTTTGATTAGATGTGATGGAAAATGTTGTTTGCAACAAGAGTGATTAAGTGCTGGGACTGGGACCGAGAGAGACTGTGAGATTGCCATCCTTCTAGCTCTTCCAAAGTGAGTTTGGCAAGCTCTCAGCACCGTGACCTCATGTTTATTGTGTTCCTTTTGGTCATCATAAGATTTGCTAGAAACAGAAGATTAATCAGATGAACTCTGTTTGTTTGCTGTATAACATTAGGTGGGAAGTAGGTATTCTGTGTGTGTGTCTGTGGGGAAATAATCCTATAACTGAAGACTTTAGTGTAAAGCTATGTGTAAAATGTAGATTTCAGATTAAATGGAGATCCTGAACTCTGGCATTTCCTGATAGAGGAAGGCTTCACATCTGTATGTTTTGAGGTAGATTTTTACAAAATCTTGGAAATTATGTAGTGGAGAAAAAAAAAAAGTTTTACAGTTCTCTCTGGTGAAGTGGAAGTGAATGATGCTATTGCTCAGAAGCAGAAAGCTACTTATATTCTTTCAAACTCTTAATTCAGTTGGGTGCAAGTAACTTCATTTGCTCTGTTACTCAACTCTTCGAGTTTTTGTCTGTCTGAAGTTCTTTTTTCTGTTTGAAGCCCAGTTGTCGATAGCATACTGGTTAAACAAAAGAATATAAAAAATATAAAGCAAAATTTTCAGTAATTGAAGGGCTTATATAATTACTGCAGCATACAAGCAAATTACAAGTAGCAGATCTGAGTCACACCTGTGTGTTAAATAGATTATCTACAGCACTTAGCAATTACTGCAACTATTTGCCAGTAGTGCTTTGTATTTTAAAAAAAGGAATGCTGAGAACTACAGTAAATAGGTTCCTAATGTATCTTAATTGACAAACAGTTTTGAAGCTCAATAACGTCCTTTTGAAAATATGCTGATTTCATACTCTGCTTTGTAAGCTATTTGAGTTTATAACTGTTATGAATAATGTTGTTTCTTATGTAATTTTTTTTAAAACAAATGACTTTTAGTTTTCGTATTTTACAAAATGAATGTGTAGCTGTTGGAGTATTTTTTTAACTAAGTGTTATTATTATACTTTTCCTTTTTCTTTTTTTGTTTAACACCATCTGTTTAGTAAACATCAGAAATTGATTGAAATGAAACCTAGAAGTTCATAATGACAACAAAATAATGTATGACAGATTAGATAAGAACAAGTTATTAAAATGGCCTATAAAAGGACAACCATCTGTAGCACTAAAATAATCTTCTATGGAGTATAGTAATAACTTTCTAAGTCAGTGGCAATTCTGGATTTACAGCATAAATAGTAATCACATGAGCCAAATAATTGGAATTTATTTTTTGTAATTAGTGAGTACTCCTTTACTCTTACCTCTTTGAAGAAAAAGAATTTACACAAAATGTGTATAAGTTCATTAGACATATATAATTCTGAGAAAAAAAAATATATATATATATATACACATACATATAGGGTGTGTGTTGTCTGAGCTGAGAGTAGCCAGCAGATGATCTAAGAGATAATCTACAATATATTTGTATATTGTTTAAATCAATAAGGTATCTGTTTGTAGTGATTTCATTATCTGGCCTCTTCAAGGACATGTTACAGGGAAAGCTCTGCTCTTAACAGCGCAGAATCTCTGCTGGCACCAACGTCTTGCGCTGCTGTATGGAGATGCCAGAGTCGCCTCTCTTGATTTCCACCTCACCAGACAGATCGATGCTCTCAGGAGTTGGTTTAATTCCCTGTAGATGAAAATTTATGATTTTAGTCTTACAGCAACCCCTTCTAATTCGTTTTCAATGCAAAAAAGTGCAAAAAAGGAATTCACTGAACAGAAACTAGAAAATATTACTTTTTTTTTAATTAGACGTAGAGTTAAAGCTTTTCATCCCCCAAGTACTTTAAAAATGCTAATTAACCTTCACAAAACTCCCCTCCCCTTAACGGTAGGTGGCACATGAATGACTCCCTGCAACATTATAATCCAGCCATTTTAGTAATTAGTTTTGAAACGTAGCACATGAACTAAATGGAAAATTATGCAACTACTAGGGACCTGTGTGCTACAAATGCTGGGAACTTTCCAAAAATGTCACATTGTTTCAAGTGATGTTGTAGTTGTGTACCTCATGGAGTAATTAAATCTTAGAAGAGCTCCTTGAAAGCTTTTTTTCTCCTCGTTGAAGAGCTTTGTTGAGGCTGTGGAACTGAAGGGCTGTGCTATGCGGTAGTGGGTTTTATTAATCAGATGTATCGTACACAAGAAGGACTGTGCCCAGGTCTGCCGAGCGAACCAACTGGTGTCATAACTGGGTTGGGTAACTAAGCAGATCCTTCTGCTCTGTCTGGGGCTGTAGTTTATTTATCCCTAAAGTGTGTGGAAAAGTCAACATGTGCAGACCCTGTTCTGTGTAGTTCGTTAGAACTGTTTTCTTGAAGGGCTCACTGCAGAGATTTGCTTAGAGAAAAATTTATAGTAGCTGAGACAGTCTCCTCTTCTCTTATTTTTCTACTTTCCTTAGATGACCTGAATTATTTAAGGAGTCAGTCGGAGAGGACAGGATGTCATTACTGGCTGTCCTTAGAAAAACAAAAGGATTTGGAAAGCTGTGGTATCTTCCCTGAATAAGACCTGACTGAGGTGTTGTGTTGAACTACTACTAAATCAGAATGTAAATTATCATGGCCCCTTATAATATACATGTCTTAAACATTTGCTGGGCATCCAAAATTTTCTCATTTGTGCCAGAATTTCACTAATGGCTTTGATAGAAATTCCTTTCAAATATACTTTAAAATAAATTGTAAGGCACATAGTATCTCTGGTAAAAGCAGATCCTCATTTATATTTCATGGGTTTTTCAAGACAACTTCTGAATGTAAAATGTAGATGAGGAACTGCATCCTCTCAAAGTGATACACATCTTGCTTGATCCACAGGCCTGAATTCTAAGTACGTATGATCCATAAATCAATAAATAAAATTCTGGTGGGACCTCCCTCCTGCCCCTCCATTTTTTTTTTTTAATAATGCTTAGTAAATTCTTGCCCTCAGTATTCATAGTGCTAAAAACTGAGGTATCACTTGATGGGACCTGCAGACAGCACTCAGCTTCTAATCTGAAGTCATCCTTGGAGCTTTCTAAGACTTTGCGTGATGTATAATTTCTACGAGCTTCTTCTAACTGCTTCCTCATTGACAAAATCAGAGATACAGTGATGTGATAGGTCTTGAAAGTGTAGGAGTACAAAATTGCTGATACTTCTGTGAAATACAATCCTATAGCATTGCTCAAAACAAGGAAAAGTTATGAAATAAATAGATATCTCTGTTTTATTAATTCACAATCTATAGTATATCTCCAATATGAAACTCATAAATGTGTTGTTTTACTAACAGATGAATTAATGTAAAAATACATATGTGTTCTCCTGCAGTGAGCATATAGCTCTAATCAGGTAACTTGACTGTCCTCATCTGCTTTTCTACAAGTTTTTCCTAGAGTTTGTGAGTTTATTTTTTGAGAAGTGCAGTCCTTGCTCCAGCAAAGATGTTGACAAAGGTCAGTGTGCCCAGCGCTGTATCCTGCCCTGAGTTTGCTTACTCTAGAAGTTCCCATTTGTGCAAATATGCAGGTGCTGACACTCTGCACATCCTTGAAAACTTTATTTATTTTCTTTAATTATGTTATTCAGAGGAAAACATGAGCCTGCGCTGGCTTGAGGGAAGACTTGGTAAAAATGGCATGATCAAACCGGGTCACTTGCTTACTTGCTCATTTTATATTCTTGTTCTATTTATTCAAAGCCCCTTGGGCATTCTTGCAGCGTATCATGGATTTTCTTTTAATATAGGCTTGACTTTGTAACCTTATCAAGTTTCTTTTTAAAAGTAGATAGTTTTTTAAAGTTGTGTGCTTCTTGCTTTCTGGTTTGGATATTCTTTTTCCTTTTTTATTTTTTTTACAAATAGTAAATGCATATTCATGTATGCAGAAAATCCTACCAAAGTAAATGATAAGACTCCTAGGGACCTTAGGCTTGACCCAAACTATCTGGAACAAGAATACCTAGACTTCCAAAGACTTGCAGTTGGTTATTTTATTTGTATGAAGTGCTCATCCGCTCAAGAAGGACTAGACACAGCGCAGGGCTTGCAGGAGGCAGAAGTGTAGGAGAAAGGTTAGTTTTTCTTGTTTTGTTAAGAGTAAATGAGAGTAAGAAGTGTACCAGGCATTTTTGTGTCATGGCAGTATTTTAACAAGATAGAACTGAAAGCTATTTAAACTTTCTCTTTTTCTTTCAGAGTAAATCTGACAATTTTCGAGCTGAATACCATTTCCAATCTAGTTCTGATTAGAAGGCTACTGAAAGAGAGCTTTGTAATAGGAATTGATTGCATCTTTTAACTCTGGAGAGGTTACTTCCTTTCCCTAATGTACTTCACTCGCTCCTTCAGTATACTCTTTATTACTCTTTATTAAATCATTCTCTCATGCTCTTTTTGAAGGCAGGCATCGTTGTGCAACTGGTGGCCCATAACAAAACATTTGTCACCCAGGTGGTCTGGAGAGTGCGAGTTCCTCTCGCGTAGCCGGCTGCTCCGCGCTCCGGGATCTGGCAGACAGCTTTCCTAATTGCATCATGTAGGAGGTGGTCCAGAAAATTACAGGGGTTGACAATTCTACGCAGCTGACTGTAGGCTGGAGTTATTAGAGTCCTTGTAGTTTTATGACAGCAACAATCGTTTACATCTTTAAATATTAAAGATTCAGAAAAAGAAGGAAAATCAGGTAGAGCATTTAATAGATAATGGAATGAGAAAAGCTTTTATGCTAATAATATCTCTTATCCCTCCCCGCTTTAGACTAAATTATAATTAAAAATCACCAACAAATGCAATATTCACAGTCCCGTCATAGAGAAAGAAAAGAAAGAGATGAAAACAGTGTGAATTGTTGGCAGCAGGTTTTGCAGGGTGATCCTGCCTCTTTGAAGGCCAGCGAACACAAGGGAGCAGAGTTCAGGCGGGCACAGAAGGGACAAGTTCTTACTTCTTGTCATCAAGGGACAAGTTCTTACTTCTTGTCATCTCACTGATGGAGACGCGTGATGAGCCTTGTCTGATCGGCTACTCTGATATCCGATGAATGTGTGTGGTAGTTGGACTAATTAGGGCTTTTCATTTAGCTGCCTGTCTACTTCTATTTTTTTTTTTACAGTCCTATTTTTTGTAGGGCTGTAAAAGATGTAAACTTGGCTGCTTAAAACTAAAAATGAAGAAGGATCTTGGGGAAGGGAGGGCAGTAGTAAAGGGTGCACAAAAGAAGTGACACCAGGAATTCATGGTATTAGGTGATGAATGGACCTGGGATGTATCTGAAGCAGGTAGAAGTAGCTTGGCCACGACATATCTTAAAAGCAGGATGATGAAGAACCGAGTGGAACACAAAAACTTTTGCAGTAGTTTTCACAGTAGGAACATGGCAGTGCCTCTCCTTTCCTAGGTCTAGTCCAAGTCCAATCTTTTGTTTTCCTAGTCAACTTTATTATCTTCTATCTATCTGCAGTGTGTACGTGCATGTGCCCTTTAGCACAGCATGCTGACCCCAAGTTGGGAGACCCTGGGTACAAAATCAGTTAAAAAATCCTTATTTTTTTATGAATTGCATGAGCAGCAGTTTCTAAGCTTCATGTCCTGCTTTCTTTATGAGTGTAATATATTTGTAAACATGTTTCTTAACTTACTTCAAAACATGTTTGTTCTGCCTCATTTATTTGCAGATAACTTACTGTCTCTTGGATCTTTAGCTTCTTTTTCTAATGATTGCTTTGAAATATTATTTTAATGAACCTATGAAACACATCATGGTTTTTTTTTGTGGTTGGACTGCTAATGATACTCATCCATTAAGTAAATGGTTTTGTAAGCAATACAAATGTAATAAATAAAGTTAGTCAGTTCTTTTTTGCTACTTTTCTGGAGATAGGCATGCCACACGCTGGGAAGGTAATGTTTCATGACCAAGAGAGTTCAGTTTGTAGGCAGTTGGGAATCTTTGTGTTTAGATGCAGTCCAAGGGCTTCAGAGAACATCATGAGCTATAATTTATATACACTAGAATTTAAAAATTTTAATCTGATCGGAATACAAGATGCACATCTGACGAGCAATATATTCTGAAGCATCATTGACTTAAGTCTCACTTCACCTAGCACTGGATCTTCAGTGGGAACTTCAGGGACTTGAATCAATATATTGTGTTGTTGAATCCATCTCTGAAAGCTACGTTTTGGTTACTGAGTCTGAAGGCTCTGAAATGTGGGAAGTGTCTCACTGGGAGAAAGAAAAAGGAGGGTTGTTTGGCTTGGAGAGAAAAGACCTGGGATGAGAAACTTGTTTCCATGATTGCCACAGGCTACTACTGGGCAAGTCTCTGTATCCCTGCATTTTCCAGCAGGAAACAGTAGCAGAGCTTATTGTCTCACAGGGCTGTTGGAGGCGTAGTTCATTAATGCTGTCAAGTGATGAAGAAAGAATTTAGACCACACAATGTTAAGGCATATTGCTTAGCAAGATTCTGTATGTAAAAGGTTAACAAATATTCCCTGAGTTATTTATATCACAATGAGGACTGAAAGTTATACCAGAAAGTTAGAAAGCTTCAAGCTTTAAACCCAGTCTTGAATTGCTGGAAACCAGCCCAAGACCTTCAGTGGAGGATGCAGACTCTCCTATTTTAGCACTGTGCAGGGATTTTTGCTCTTCTCTCTGAAGCATCTGATAGGGATGACCATTACAAATACCATCCTGCATAGATCGATTCTGGACCAGAAAGGACTTTAGGCATTCTCATCACACGCCTTATACACACTTATAACTTATATTTCTTTTGACCCACAAGTGTTAGCACTGGAGCTATAGGTACTCCCACTAATAATAGACTATCCAAGGGGCACAGGATGAATCTAGCTTTTAGTTGCTTTCTTTGGGTATTTCTAAGATGTGCTTATAGAATAGTTTGAGGTGCTCAGAGGAGATGGATATTTTGAAGAGTCATAACCCTGCCGTTCTAAGTGGGAAATTTTCTTCAGAGAGACATTTGAGTCATGAGAGATCAATAAAAATATCACTTGGCAAAACTTGAAGGATTGTGCCAATAATATAAAAGATCAAGCTGATTATAGCTTAGGAATGAGACATTTGCTTTAACTACTACAGATGATGTCCAAGTAAGATTCCCATCTCTTAATTAATTTTAAAATATATTTTAATTCTCCAAGGATATGAGAAATATGTAGTTTTCAGTTCTGGAATATATTCAGACTTTTGCATGTGAAGGCCAGGTTTGATCAGGTGTATGGAAATGCCATAACATTTTAACAGGTTATTATTACCAGAAAATTTAAGTTGAAAGGATAGGTCAGAAGTCATCTTTGAAATGTTTTTAATTCAGTGAAGAAATGAGGATTACTATAAAAATTATTTTATCTCAGAGAAAATAGTGCCTTGACCAGCATCAATTCTAAGTGGTTTGTTAAGACAATGCCAGATAGCACAAGGAAGAGTTCACTTCCCCCAAGATTTTGAAGGCACCTGCCTCAAGAATGAAAAATGAATTTACTAGTGTTTTAGAAGGTATTCCACAAAATCACTACTAATTTTGAGGAAGATTAAAGGCAAGCACTGGCAGCAAGCATGCCTCTACTGCCCGGCGCTTTTTTTGCAGCATTTTAAAATGATTGCCTGAGGCATCCATTCAGGGAAAGAAGTACAGAGGTGATGGAAAATGGAGATTTTCATATGACTTCGATGCATTAAGATGATTTGGGAAAATTATCCCATTTTCTAAATGTCCCACTATCATGAAATGCACAAAAGATTAGGATTTGCTTTGATTGAATGACATTTTTCTTAGGCTTTGACTGTGTTCTGAACTCTCTGCTTGACTGTGAATTGAAGTACAGCACAGGCTGCAGTTGCTGGGCTCTGTTTTTTTAGCTTACAAAGAATTTTATGTTTTTTTCTAAACGTCCTTTAGCTTGTGCAAAGCAGGCATATATTTTGTCTTACTAAAGATAAATACAGATTTGGGGAGCTGTTTTTATTTTCTATAGGTTGATGCACGCTAGATTGATACATTATTCTGAAACCTAAGTGACTCTGAGTGAAGACAGAAATTAAAATCAACTTTAGAAGTTAGAATAGATTTAATAATTCTCTTGCATAGAGTAAGGAGGTGTTAGACCTGAGACATACCCTGGTAGGAAGAAGAAATCTTTCAGGATCTTGCTGTAGGTCCAGCTGCAAGTTAGGCTCATAATGCGAGGGTTGAACTGATCAGGCAAATATTTTTTGTTTTCTGAATTTACTTCTCTGAACTTAACAATCAGGAAGCTGTTTTGTTACAATCCGTGAAGCTCCGATTGTTATTTATTCATTTCTGAATACAATACTGCCTAGAGTCCTGAAGGGATTGGAATGAGTCACTGGAAGGAACGAGACAATATCCAGGGAGTTTGCAGTAATAGCACAGATGGGTCCTACTCAGAGCACTGGACTCAAACATCTCTAGTAAAACAATGTGAATTAGAGAATACTAAGACAGTGCCTACTCCTGTTTGCCTTTTAGAATGGTCGTGTTTTTCTGACTATTTTAGCAATGTTGCGAGCCTAGAATTGGCATAAGTACTGATACATGAATGCAGGTAAGTGCTGGCTAATAAACTGGTATGCATGAATAAATGACAACACACTTCACTGAAGAACTGTTCTAAATGATGATTAATTACTCTTTTAAGGGATTTTTTTTTTTTTCTAGAGCTACGCTGAACTACTGAGCAGTAATTTGAAGTTGGCAGAGCACAGACGCTTTCCCGTCTGCCCTTCTCGTGCTGGCCAGCTTCCACTGGAACGGTGCGGTTATCCCATTTGGAAGTGAAGTAGCAAATGTTGTCCTTTAAGTTTCAGCTGTCGTGTCAAATTATGTCAGACTTTGACACATAATAATACAAAGTGATGCAGCATGTTGCAAACAAAAGTCTGCTGAAAGAATATGTGTTATGTTGCCAGTTGTACATTATTTGAGAATGAATGTGACTTTCTGCTTAGGAAGCATCATGGGATTCGTGGCTTTTCTGGAAAGATAAACAATGAGAATTGCTGGGTCCTGCAATGTTGCAAATCTCTTCTGCTCTTTGACTGTTTGTTCTGCTGAAAAATCCTTTGCAGACAAAAGCACCCATTTCCTAAAGCGGGTTGAGGCCTACACAGAACTGGATGACTTCATAAAATAATTTCTGTAGCATAATTGGACATAACACAGTTTGAAATCCCAGAAATATTAAAGGTGAGGATGTGGACTTTGTCTTGTTTGTAAGATAATGAAAGAGAACTTGACCCATTACAAAATACAGGGTATTGTATTGCCAGTCTGTTAGGCCAGTCTTGAGGGCAGGTGGGCAGCAGAGACACCTAATACTGCCAGTTCTTTTTCTAAAAAGGAATCCAGTCTGTCACATCTGGATCTGTCTGAACAGATAGAGGATATTTATGGGGAAAAAATACATGCTGTGCCAGCTTCCCTTAAGCATCCTTTAGAAAAATGGATTGATTTTAGATATCTAGAATTGTTTTGATGAGAAGACTCCCACACAGTTGATTTTGGAAAAAAAAAAAGAAAAACAAACCCCCAAAACTATTGTTTCTCACCTAGCCCAGATGTGAGTTCAGGTGTGAAATTCCTATTTGGAAGAATGAGCAAATGGCATACGATGCTTGAGGCACACTGTCCTGATGCTGGACCTTTGCTAGATATGGAGAACCAGCCAGGTGTCATGGCATTCCTGCTATGTTAGTTTTGATTTTTTATCTCCCACCATGTCTCCGGTTGCTGCTGTGAAGCCACCATGCAAAGGGCAACAACTAAACACAAACGCGCAGAGGCCNCCTTTGCTAGATATGGAGAACCAGCCAGGTGTCATGGCATTCCTGCTATGTTAGTTTTGATTTTTTTATCCCCCACCATGTCTCAGGTTGCTGCTGTGAAGTCACGGCACAGAGAGAGGGCTGATGGTGAAGCCACCATGCAAATGGCAACAACTAAACACAAACGTGCAGAGGCCCCCCAGGACGGTGGGAGAGGGTTGGTCGGCCTGGTTAGTGGTGCGTTCAGGGTATTTGCCATCAAGTGTGACACTTGATATCGTAACAAAATGACCTGAGTGAATATTGTACTTTCTTGATTGGCGTCAGGTGACTGCAGGCGACCCAGGCACCCGCATTCTTCCTCTCATGTCCAGTACAGAAAACCGCTACACCCGGTTAAGCTGCTTGCAGTGCAGCTGAAAACTAAGAGCCTGCCTGTTTCTTCGTCATGGTAGTTTAGACAAATCTGAAAGATAACGTGAGAAGATTGAGAATAAGAGCAGATACAGGCCTAGCTAACAGCCTCTCTATAGCTTAATACTCCAGTAAACGAGGGACACTGACTTTCACGGTTGTAGGGCAGATTGCAGAGTGTGTAATGGCTGCTCTGTTTACTTGGCAACAGCAAACACTTTGCTCTATTTTAGTGGGCCACTTGCTGCTCAGAGCTGCAGCTCTGTTTGCAATACGTCCGTGGCAATTCCATATCCCAAAATGGCTGTTATTGCTCTTAATGGTGAGTGCAGACCCGTGTGTGTGCAGCAGGCGAGCACGGCTTTCCGGGGCTTGGAGGTGTTAGTCATTCCATGCTGTGGACTAGCAAACTCTATAATATACTGCATTTATTCTTTACTGCTTTGCACTATCCCTATTGGTGTCTGTACTTACTGCATAGTCCAGTTACAAACCGAAGAAGCCCCAGGAATAGCTGTTGTTATTTGTATCATGATGTAACGGTCCAAACCAAGTGTTTGAGTTTCATCTCGTTTGGCGTATAGCCGCGAGGTGCCTCCCGCTTTGAAAAGCATGCCTGATTTTACCACCTAAATGGGAATAATCCAAAGACTGACAGGGGAAAAGGATGAATCATCAACAGACTTGGTCAAGTTTTAAGAGCAAATTCAAGATCTTCATGACTTAAACAAAAAGAGTTGTGTAAATAATGAATTTCTGATGGCGAGAGTTGTGTAAATAATGAATTTCTTTGGTTGCCTTGCAAATCCAAGGGATTGGAAGCAACATTTGCTTGAACCTGGCTCATTTGGCTGATGAACAAGTAGAGTTCAGCACGATACTGTGTCTGAGGAAGCATAATGGTTTAAGAGCACTAAGACCAGTAATCCAAAACGAGAAAGATTTTGAAATAAGAAACCATGTTGAACTCAGATTGAAATATTTGCATGAAAAGAATCACTCCAAGGAGCTTAGCCCATCTGTTTTAGACTGTGCTTGCTGTAGGTGATTGACAGTGAGCTGCTCTGCTACTCTTTAACAAGAAATAGTCCACTAACCACAGCCTTTTGGGTTCTTGGACTCACTGAAGTTAAGACGATGATGAGCAGTAAGCAGATGAGAGGATGGCCTTCTTGGAGAAGTTACCAGGACTGGGAGCAAAGATCAAGGGCCCTTTGTGTGCACATCTGTTCAGCAGTGCAGTGCAGTTAATCTGCGTTAATTCACATTCTGATTCCCAGCTGTTAGCAGACAGGAGATCATCTTCTGTTGTGTTAGATGCAGAAAGCTTTAATTTTTTTTTCTTTTTTTTCTTTTTTCTTGTCACACTGACAGGGTTTTTCCTCTTACCGTGAGGTCTGTCATTTAGTTTCTTTGCAAGCTTCATAGCTGGGTCACCAGTGTCTTGTCCTCACCCACTAAAGGACAGAGCTGTTAAGAATGCGCAGAAGATTTGATACATCTTGATAAAGTTCTTCTCCAAATATGTTCACCCAGTAGAAGTATTTGTTTCACACTGCAAATTTTATGCTGACTTGTCTTTTTGCTGACAAATCTCTTGATTTTTGTGTGAGGTGAAGTGTCTTACCTGCACATGGACTGCATAGTCTTCCTCTGTGAGTTGGAAAGGAGGACTGAAGAGAAACCTGTTTCTTTCTTTCTTTCTTGTATTATTTTCTCTTTTCTGCCCTGTTCTAGTACAGCATTTCTGTGAATTGCCAAGAGGAAGCAATGCATGTTGCAAGCTGCAACCTCAGGCCAGATATCTTTAAAAGTGTTGTAAAAGATCTAGCTGTTCTCTTTCTTAGTCAGAAATGAGAGCAGCACAGCAGAATCTGGGAGGGAGCCAGCAGAAGCTCTGAGGGAGGGTTTTGGTCATCTTTCACTGCAGTGTACAAGGCTGCCCTTACTTTCCCTTGACGTTAGCTTGCCTTTTTGGTTAATTCATGCTGTCCCTAAGCAACTGTTCATAACTCAGTGTGATTAAACCTTTTGCAAGCAGTATTACTCACAGACCAGAATCACATGTTCTGCATGCACGTGTAGTACTAAACCAACACTGATAGATAGTAATAAACCAAGGCTGTTTTTTTCCATATTATAATCCAGTAATTTTCCTGCTTGGAAGTCATTTTATGTATGTTTTGAGTCCAGAACTGGTGTTATACTCTGAAGCAGATATTTTAACATAAATATTTTTAATCTGTTCTGTTTATCATGTAATGAGGTCATGGACCAGCTCAGAATTTCCTTATTTCGAACACTGCCTGGGAGAATTCATAGATTATTACATATACAAATTGTATATCCAGAAAAATGATTCCGTTTCTGCTTCATCTTCTCTGGATCTGAGATACAGTGGTATTGTGCAGTTCAGAGGCTAAAATGTGCATAAACGAGAATAAATGGTATTTAGTTCAGTATGTCTGAACTCTACCGAGCAGGAGGAGAAAATAGCCAGAAGATTGGTTTTGCCTTGCAACATCTGGTGTTAAGGATTTATAGGAGGGTATTATCCAATTAGTTAGCTGTCAGGAAAGGCTATTCTTGAACATGCAGCCTGTAGACTGAATGTTGTAATACTTGAGAATTACTAAAACCTATTAAAAAAACTCTCCATCTCATAAGTGGAATGACACCTTTGTTGTACATGCAGTTTGAACAAATACAATGTAGAAGAGGGATCCAGAGCTCCCAGAATAAAACAATGGGTAGGGTGACTTGTCAAGCACAGTAATTCCCAGATGCTCAAGATATTTAGTTACCAATCAAGTCTTTTTTTGTGTGTCTCCAGTTTAACTTACAAGTTGGAGATTAAAACTGAAGTGTGTCCCTATAAACACCGCAGTACATACTTCATTCACAGTCTCTATTGATAAAGATGCCAAAGAGTTTCCAGCTGGAAAACATTCCCAGTTTTTTACCATGTTCTTAGTGCAAATAAAAATGCACAGATTGCTGCTGATTTAAAGCATGTGGAAAAAGCCCATGGAGATTTATATTTCTTTCATGATTGAATGCTGGTACTTGGTGTTATGTGAAAAAGCAGTCACTTGGTTTAATAGTTGCACAGCTGGTGTTATCTGAAAAATAATCATTATGATAGAAAGCACACATTTTTCATGTTTTCTGTCAGGTCTGTCAGGATATGTTCTGTGCTTAGTCTACACACTTCATCTGACACTCCTTAAATTAATATATTAACATATAATACTTTTAAGATTGTCAAAGTTATAAAATGTGACTGTAATTGAAAATATAACAGAGTATGGCAGTGTAAAACAAAGCAATTTGCAGCACGCATAAAGTGAGAAAGTCACTATAGTCCGTGTTTAGAAACAACATAACATTAATGTCTGGGAAACAGGTGACAAATTGCAAGAATTATAATCACACATAACCAAGCCAGCCTAGTAATAAGTGCTGCTTTGAACCCTTTTAAATTACAGTGGATATGAACATATTGATTGGAAGTATAAGAGAGCTTCATTACAAAAGTATTTCACTTTGCTCCTTTCTACCTTTTAAGAACTTTTTGGCCATAAAGGGGAAACAGATCATGAAGTCTCTGAATGGCTTCGTAGTCTCCCCTCTGATGCTCCGGATACTTGCGGGCTGTCCGTTATTTCTGTCAGATGTAAGTGGACAGTGGATCTCTTCATCTTGTCACTGCTAAAGGCAGGAGTCAGATTGGGGGAAAGAGTAGTTTTTCTCGGCCGTCTTTCTTTACTGTATGTTAAGACCAGCCACTAACACACACTTCTATGTTGTAGAAGAAAGACCTGTAGAATTTACCTGGAGCAGGACAGGGGGAAGCAGAATCCTTAATGTGTAAGTGATATTGAATGTAATCTCCTTCTCCCACAAAATCCAAAGACTTGACTTAAAAAAACTCACAATATTTATATTGCTTGCTTTTACATTGCTATGACATTTTAAAGCTCTTCTTCACAGTATTTAAAAGCTTAACCCCATACTAAGGAGGCTGCAATTTTGTCATGAATTTTTCATGCCAAAGAGAAGTACAGTAAGCTCAATTCAAATAGAAGAATTCAGGATTTACATGGACGTGCTCCAGCATATGTTATTGTTCTAGTTTAGTGTAGCTGCCTCAGTAAGGCTTAGAGAGAAGTTCACCTTTCCTGACATCAGGAGAACTTTCCATGCACTCCTAGCTGGGGTTCATTCTGTAACGTAGC
Source organism: Crypturellus undulatus (assembly GCA_013389825.1). Taxonomy (NCBI): domain Eukaryota; kingdom Metazoa; phylum Chordata; class Aves; order Tinamiformes; family Tinamidae; genus Crypturellus; species Crypturellus undulatus. Next base: position 136,241 of record VWPW01011266.1, on the reverse strand, counting down.
AGTAAATACCCACTGCTAGTTTCCATGTAGTTTTAGCAAAAACTAAGTTCAGGGACAAAACTCAGAAAAACTTGCAAGCCAAAAGAGTGTCAACTTCCTTAATGCCAAGTACAGACAGAAAAAAAGGAGGTTTTATGATACAAAAGGGAAGAAGTTGTATGTCCTTAATACCCAAGAAAAATGCAGCCATTCAAGCAGTGCATTCAAGAAACGCAGTTCCCAGAGATGGTCCTTTTATTTTAGTGAGCAAGTGTGTTTCTGCAAAGATAAAGAGCATTCTGGACTACTAATAAATATGTCTGGCATTTTGTTGTCACGGTGGCTTTAATTTTGAAGTTGAATAGTAAAAAAATCGCTGTTTGCAAATGCAGCTCTCCCATTTTCTGTTGCTCCCCTACTTGACAATTTTCAAAGCTAATTGTGAGCTAATTGCTGATTTATCTTTTTTTTTCCAAGTATAATTTGCTATAATTCAGAGATCCTATGGACATGAATGAAAAGAGAAGCTGGTTTGAGAGAGAAGGAAAGTTCATCACAAAAAAAATCAGATCCAATTAAGCAATGTTTGAGTCAACAATACTCACCTCTGTTGTTCTCGTTTTATCTATTCATTTGCCTTTTCATGACATCTTTCAGTGCCCTTCACGCCCATTTTAGTCACAGAATAAGGTATTAATTGCTAGACACCAAAGACATGGTGAACCTACACAATCCCTCTAACAGAAGTCACTCCTCTAGTCTAACAAGACGGAATTACTGTGGTCCTGCTTGTAGCCAGTCCTGATGTCCACTCCCGGGAAGGTGGGGATGGCCTGATAACACCAAATCTGTGGTCTGCCCCGTGGTAAACTGCCCTGTCCTCGTGGGATTATTGCTATCAACTCCAACGAGTAGTAGGAGCAACAGAACGTGAGCGTGTTAAGATAGTGTTGAGTGGCCCCAGAGACCCAAGTTCTGTGAGACGCCAAGCAACTTAATGCTTCAATAAACGAACATCTTCGAACTGCTTTTGTTTCCAAGTTCATTTTGGAGTTCATGTTTTTCAATATTCTTTGTCTTGCATTTCTGCAGCAAAGCAACACATTTTTGCGCATGGATCGATCTGAAATATTGTTATTAGTCAAGAGAAATGTAATGAAAAGAAACCTGCAAAAATAATGACCTACTTTTCTATTCTGTTAGCAGTTTACTAAACACTCCTTGGTGGCACAGTGAAGTGCATATTGTTCATTCTTAGTATTTCAGTGAAATGTCAAGCAAGCATATTTTGTTCTATTTTTAGAAGAATTCCTTCCCTCCCTATTGCCTGCTTTGCAGTGGCACTGATATTCCCGTCCTTCCTGTCGCATTCAAGACCTCAGTCCTCCTTTCCAAAATAGCACCAGGCTTTGCACAAAAGCTTTTCCTGCTCCTGAGGTGAAAGCTCATCCCTCCCACTGTGTGTGGGGTCTGCACACACTAGAGAAGGAGCAGAATTTTGCCCTTTTATGTTTATATGATGGCTTTTGTCTTTATAAATCTCAAATCACTTCACTAAACTCATAGACAGAAGGAGACCTTGAGAGTTTATCCAGTTTATCCCTCTACCAAAGGCTAAGCCTAAATTATACCTGACAGATGCTTGTCTAGCTTAAACTTCTGGAACTCTTGCAGGCTTCTTGTCACTTATAGATCTTTTCAAATGTGAATATATATATATATATACACCCATATATACCCACACTCATATATCTAGATGTATATGTGTGCATAAATATATACACACACACATATATACAAGCGCACATACATATATTCTTGCGGTGTTTTGGGGGGGGATATTTATTATAAGAATAATTATTTTCTAGCTACCCTCAGGAAGTTGTGTTCCAAATTAGAGCTGAAGGGAACCACGTGCAAGGATTTATTCTTATGAGTAGTTCTTTTTCGGTGAGTCAGGTTACATAAGCAGTTTGAACAGTTAAGTCAGTCCAAACTTGTGTCCTTTGCTGGACAGGGCTTTAGTAACCAGTGCTGTGGATTTTTTCATGTTTACTAGATTTTTGGTTGTGTATGATTTGTTGTGTATTATTTTCGGAGATTTTTAGCATTGTTGCTATGGGTGTAACACATTTTTATCTATTATTAAATAAGGTCACTGAATCTGTTTACACTAATCTGTCTTGAGTATTTTAAAAGGTTTCAGATTGCTCTGGGGTTATCTGTTTTTTGTTTCACATCCAATAGTTATGTTTTCGTCCTCTTTTATACAATACGAGGGATTGGAAGCACAAATACATTGATTTCTAAGTCCTACTTAGTTATGGATATTGATCAGATCTGAAGACTTTGAAGAAATATGTTAAGAAGTTTAGGCTCAGGAAGCCGATGGAATAAGAGCAGCTGCCATGTGAGCTCCACTCCCATATTGGGCTGCTGCTACTAGTCATGAAAACTGAGCTCGAGTAGCTGGTAAAACCCTGTTATTGAAATAGAGCTTCTGATTTGACTTATCCTGCTAAATGCTGCTTTGATTTGTGCTTTAATATTTCAGAATACAGTCACAGGATTTTCCACCTAAAACAGTTGTACATTAATAAAACGTATTTTATCCACCTGCTGTGTAGACATACGTATTTTCCATATTCCTGAAATCTCTGGTAACTATGTGATGAAAAGAGGAACTCAGCAGTGCCCAGGCAGGATCGAGGCCTGGCAAACGTGCGTGTTTTGTGCTGAGGGCACCGCTGGCTGCTGAACCCATGGGATTCAGGCCTTGTTGGTGCTCCCAGGAGCAAGTTGTGAGGGAACAGCAAGAAAAGAAGACTCCGAGTGAGAGCAGAGAAGTCCTGTGAAGGACCAGAACCAGCAGGGAAGTGGAAAGTGTACAGCTTTTTGGTAAATTAGTTGCTTTATGCCAGCACAACACCCGTTGATATCATTGGGAACAGGGTAAGACTCTTAGAGTGGCCAACTCCTTTGGCAGGAGATTACACAAAATCTACACTTGTACCCTGTGCACCTAGCCAGAGCGGAGCGTTGTGTACATGCAGCATCCCCAAGAAATAATTTATCACATGCTCACCTTTACCCTAAAACATCATCTGAACAAAAAGAATTTTTTTGTAGCAGTAGAGATTTTGTAGAATTTTGTGGAGATTTTGACTTGGATTAGATTTGGGGCCTGGATGAATGTAGAATTGTGTATGGGTCAGCAAGGCAAGGGGAGGGGAGCCCTCTCTTCCTGTCCCTCCACCAACCTTTGTATAGAAGATTTTAATAAAGCCAGTTAAGCCTAAGGATAGATTATCAAGATTCTTTGAAATCTGTTATTCTAGTGAATAATAATTTGCCTTTTTTTTTTTAATAGTATAATTAGATATGAAAACAGAGTCTATAAGAATACTGTGTCTCAAGCTGCCAGGATTTTGTTGGGTTTTGTTTGTTTGCTTGTTTGTTTTTCCCCAAGCTCGTGATGTAGCATAAGCTGCCTTGGTTATATGCCAGACTTATCAGAACTGCTGCAAAAAAAACCTTTCTGAGTTATTTGGAGAATTTATGGAAGTTTGAAGACTGGTTTCCTTTTTGTATGCTTAAAACAAGCCTCTTGGATCCTGACCTGGATTTTTAACAAAAGATTCCCAACGTTCAGGGGTGCTTTGCACCCTCCCTACCCAGTACCAGGGTACTGCAGCATTTCTTCCTTCTCGGTAGCAATTCACTTCTCTTGAGGAACCTCAGCCCAAATGGTGGGTAGTTCTTGACTGCAGCACCCAAGTTTGAAAATTTAGGTCTAGTTTAAAAAGCAGTCCAAGAGACCACCAACAGAGTTTTCAGATAGGCTCAAATTACCACCACAGTAGCTTTGATTAATATATTTGTCTCTTTAGGGTTTTGTGGCACTGATAATATTTGCTCTTCTCACTAAGACCCGATTAAATGAGTGCCTAAGACTGACGGGGAGTTTGTGGGTAATGACAAGTGCTTGACTGTAGCAGAAAATGATGAGCTGCCCCAGGGAGACATCACCACCCACTTGAGCGAGATCCATGAAGGGTTTATGACCCGTTTGAATCCTGATTGAGCATCACTGTCCTGACCCTCGGGGAGCCAATTGTCTGGAATACTTGCTCTGTCAGTCTGAGCGATGTGCTCAGAATCCCTCCGAAACCTGGACGGCTTGATTGCGGATAATACACACAGTGAATTATCAAAATGGTATAAAGATTGGGAAATATTTCATCACTGGCTATTGGTAAGTCATATTTACAGAGCCCGCTGTTCTACTTGTCAAGTAAAATGTACTGTAGGCTTAACCCTTTCAGGAAGAAGTTACTCCCGAGCTGACATTTATCAGAGGAAAGGTTTTCTTGGAGCCAACAGGTCTGATAGGTGATTACTGAATGCCGTTAGTCTCTGCATGGGCAGGTAAGAGGCCAGATTCTCCCCTGGGGAAGTTGGTAGCTCTCCCTAGGAGCCCGCAGCAAGACACAGGCCCAGGCCAGGGGCAAAGCTCAGCTTGCCGGGCAGCGGGGAGGACAGCACTCAGCTGCTGTGGCCTGTTTGCCTTTTTGCTTTATTTCTTCGAGTGAGTGATGAATAAAGACCCCAGAAGGGGCATGTTACCTCTCCAGCAGCTCAGGTACACATGCAGTAGCCCTGTGATCCTTCTGCTTGAAGTGAGAGCTCCCGTGTTCTTACTTAGAAGTACAGCAAATATCAGGGTAAATGATTTTCTCATTAATTGTGGCAGTAGTAGCTTCTACTGAGAAGAAACTAGAAACAATGGGATGCTTGGTCAAAGGCTCTGCGATGTTTCCAGGTTTGTTTTTACCACAAGAGAATTTCTTTTAGAGTTCAGTGCAATATTAAAGATATTTTCTGTTTGTTTTGTTTTGGTTTTTTTTTGGTTAATTGTCAGAAACCCTCAGCTAGCAGAGGGGTGGTGTNTTGTTTTGTTTTGTTTTTTTTTTTGGTTAATTGTCAGAAATCCTCAGCTAGCAGAGGGGAGGTGCTGGCAGCATCTTGGGTGTGAGACCAGGTTTGTTCTTACTCTTGTCCATGTGTGTGTCTGTAAGATGTGAGGCTGCTGAATAAATATCTTAATAAACCGTCCCTCATCTCCCAGCCAGGCTTGTAGATTGTGTTTATGTGTTGCAGGAAAGTAGGTTGTTGGACTGTTACTGCAGCTTTCAAAAGAAACTAACTTTATTTTTCCCCATTTTACATACCTCAAAGCAGAACACAACCTCACAGGACCAGAATAGGAAAAGAAGAAAACACCAAAAACCCTTTAGTTTTATGATTAGCATTACACAGCCAGCTAATCTTTATTATTTTAGCTATTGGAGCAATTAAGCATATTAAAGAGGATTAGCTATTGTTTTTCTACCAACATAAAGATGCGCTCTTAATTTCCAATGCTTGTGTTCCTATGTAAATGTTGTTGTGATACCCACTTATGAAAAAAATGTGGTGGGATGTTTATGTTTCTGCTTATGCTGGTATTGTTGCTGTTGGCACCACTTTCGAAAAAGACCGACTAGTGCACGTAACTAAAACCATCTTAAAACTCATTAAATATTTTTAAAAAATAAGGTTAGATAAATTAAAGGCAATAGTAGCAGAACTCTTGTATAACTCTGTACAGGAGAACATCAATATTGCTCATTGAACAGTCTATTCTTTTAATTTGAAAAGAACAACTATTTGTCATGGTTCCTGTCCTTGGGCTGGCAGTTATCTAATTAAATGCATATGAAATTCAAAAGCCTTTACTGAGGGACAGTAATTTTCCTTGGTTGTTTTTAAAGTCACCAAGATGAAAGAAGAATTACATTGAACAGATAATGGATGAATTTCTCCATTGTGCGTTAAGGTCTTGAATTGACTAGTCATCCCATGGTTATTAATCAATGTGTTATCTTATAGTTTGAAATTAAAGGTTCTGTTCTCATTATTGCTGACTCTAGGTAATAATACTCCCAAACCTTGATTACCATGGCACTACAATGTACTGTCTCACAAAAATACCACAAAACTAATCAAAAATAGATCAGATCTATAAAGATCATTTCCAGTGCATTATATTTACTGACTCATTGGTGAAGTGTTTTGCAGTCCGGTCTTTTCATACTGTTCTTGCTAATGTTCTTATAATGTTTTTCACATTTATATGCACACACCGCCTCTTCCTGGCTCACCATCCAGATAAAACATGCTGATTGCACTTGCTGATCCCGAAAGATAAAGCCATTGCCGAAGATGTTTGCTTGAAGGAGATATTTCCCCTGGTTATGCCAAAGTAAGTCCAAGGCAGAGTGCATATGCACTATACCAGGAAGTGCATATGCAAGATAGACAGCAAATAGCATATGAGAGTTAAGATTTTTGTAGTAAATAGGAAGCTAGTGGTCAAAGGGAGCTGATAATGCCCTGGTTAGCTATGACTCTACTGGGCGAAGGTAGTCTAGCAAATTGGAAAAGAAAGCAGCTTGGGTGTGCTTATATGTGTGTGTGTGTGCATATAAGTAAAAGTAGGCATTTATTTGGTATTTCTCATGGTATGTAAAGAAGAAAAGACTCATGCATGAGGATGGCTTCATCGCTGTCTGCAGCTTCTGCAGCCGCTGCAGCGGCTGCAGCTCGGAGCCAGGATCCTGCAAAGTGGGAGGCACGGTGGAAATTACATCTGGAAACAGCATCTGCAGAAGGGCCCCAGCAACAATAATGAAAACTCTATCGATTCCTTAGTTCTGACCTAAAACAATCAGGTTAAGTCTTGCTCTTTAGTGTAATTACAGTGGAAAGGTCGGAGGGTGACCTTGGTTTGTTAGCTGATCTGCTAGATACTTTCTTTTGAATGTAACATTAAAAGAAAATATATTGTAAAAGGCTTCACCTGGCTTATCCAACAGCTGTACTGTGTTTTAAAGATCAAGATGCTGCATCTACCCCCAATTATCGCTTAGTTAACTGCCCGTAGTGATTTCGGCTCAGAAGTAGTGAAACTTTTGATGCCAGAATACTGATACTGTTCATAAACTCCCACCTCTGTTGTTAGTTCTGTCTACATCAGTGAAAGTGGGTTAAACAGTTCTAATTTCTGATTTATATCAGTTTCTAATTTCTAAACAGTTCTAGTAATTTCTAATTTTATACAAGCCAAGCTTGTTGGCTTAGATACCCACTTCCTTTCCTTATCTATACTGGGAAGAGGCATGGAAAAAAGTTTCTTTGTGAGCAGTGGATGTACTTTAAGACTAAACATTTTAGAGTTACTGTTTTCAACAGAGACAAATAATAGTAAATACCAACTTTAAAAAATAAAGTATCCGTTATATTTGAATAAGACTGGAAGGAACAATTCAGTCTGCACCGTGAGATGAAGTTTGTTAGGCTTCATAATATCTCCTTTAGGAGCGCACGTTAGGCTAAAGCTCAGCAGTCAGAAATCAGTTATTTGCTGCAATTTGGGGCAAAAAGCGCTAAGTCAGCTTCCTGGCTGCTGGGGTCTTGCGCCTGCTCAGGCCAGGGCTGGGCTCAGGCCAAACACAGAAACATAGATTTTTTTTTACTTTTCAAATGAAAACACCTCCCAACATCTCAGAGTGAAAAACTCCACAGTATTAAAATCATACTCTGCTGGAGTCTCTAATGTCCTAGAGAGATTTCATTATATTTTGTACATTAAAGTTTGCACTGAACTCTAACGTACAGTTCACACATCTGATAAAATATTAAAGAAGGACAAATGTAGGGCTTGTCAAGCTGAGCTGCTGTAAACTTGTCTGTGCATATTTGGCCTTTCATGACTTATTGTGCATCTTTATTTATTGTTTCTGAACCAAGTGTATTGTCATGAAAATGACATTGTACTTGGAAAAATTCTATCAGGCAAAGTCAACCCCTAAAATAAGTGTTATAATAAATATGCAGAAATGTCATTCTTTACATTAGCCCAAAGGTTTTGTATAGCTTAAGGTTATGTGCAGTAAGCTAACTATAAAAATAGAAGCTTGACAGTGGGGATGAATGTGTGTGTCAAAATAATATTACTCTTTCTGGGAGGATGGCAGAAAAAATGACACTACATCCACCAGCATGATTTTTATAGATCTGCCTCTTTGCCAGATGTCACCTTTTATAAACTACTTTATAAAAACATGACAGCGTAGAGAAGTAGTGTGTTTATAGCTTGATAAACTTTTGTAATAAAGTTGGGATTGGTGGAAAATTAAAGCCTTAGAACCTACTCATTAAGTATTTGGGAAGCTTACTCTAACCTAAAACGCAAAATATGAAGAAATACGTGGAGTGAGTTACTAGTAGTAAGTGGCCTTTCTCAAGAGTGTATGTCTTCTGGCACTATTTACAGTACACCGTGTAATAACCCATCCATATATATTACTGGGATTTTAGAGAATAAACTTTGCATTACATTAAATGTAAACATGCACTGACGAAATATACAGCGTATACTAAATTATATTTTTCCAAGGAGCACTATGAGGACGTACAGGATGATGCTATAAATACCTCCCCGGCACACAATTGTTTTATTACATAATAAAGGGCTGTATATTACCTTCCGCTGTGCTGTGCCGCGCGTAACTCAGATTCCTCATGACATGTCTAATTTAGGCGACTCCGTGGTTCCAGAAATCATACAGGAATAATATCTTAGACTTAAAATGTTACTGCCCTGAGACCTGCCTTGCTCTGCAGACAGACACAGAGCTGTCGAGTCTGGGCTCTCCGTTCCGTGCACCTCTAAGTGCAGCGTGGACAGGAAGGTCTTCTCCTGTCTCCGGACAGGTCTGTTGATACCTGGAGGGCAGGGCAGCAAACACCTCGTCTGTGACTTCTTACACTTGGAGAGTCGCCGTCCTATCTCCTTCCTTCCTGCTTCACTTCTGTAAACTTTTAAAAATATTCCACCAAACTTTAGACCGTGCATAGGTGGCAAAAGAGGCCCCTGACAGCACACGCGGCTGTGACACGGAGGTCCTTAGGAGACAAAATGAGGTGAAATCTTCCACGTGCATGTGGTTTGCTCATAACTGGAAGTGCTGATACACTGAGAAGTAGAGATGTGACTGTTCTGGAAGACCTCATGTTTACTTGCTTCGTATGGTGAAGCAACTTCACATAAATATCTAACGTGCAGTATCTTGTGCATGGGATGAACCATACACAATCTTCTTCCTGAATTATTTCTATAGCTGAACAGTGCAGCAATGTGAAACATATTCAAGCCAGTATTAAAAATATGACTGTCCTCTTGACTATATCTGAAGTTCTTAACCTTCCCCCACTTCCACCTACCTCCTAATCTTGGTACCAGTATATACAAAGACACACTTTTCCTTATATCTTGAAATCTACACAGAGTCCTTCTCTTGAGCTATGAACCTTTGCTTTCTGTGGAGAAAAACACACACAGAGTTTAAAATATTAGAAAAGTCATCTTGGGGGTGCCGCAGGTCCCATGGTGGTGTCGGCCTGGGCCGGGCTCTGCCGCTGCTCTCACGTGTCTCCTTCACCTTCTTTCCTCAGCTCTGCGGTGGTGGAGGCTCCGCAGCACCCCGAGGCAATGGGATTTCAGTGCAGTACTGTTCTGTGGGGGCTCTCGGGGCACGAGGAGGTGGTTGTGGTGTCTGCACGAACTGTTTCATGTCAGCTCTCGAGAGCTACCTGTGTACCTGTGTGCTTTTTAAAATAAGCAGAGTTAAAACTGAGAAAATTATACTATCAGATTTTGCTATGCGTGTTTTGCAGGCCTCATTTACTCTGAGAAAACGTGCAGTGCAGCAGCTGTAGCGTGAATATACTAAACAACTTGAAGCTAGTTTACTCTAGTATTTAGTATTAAGAAAACGCATGTGAAACAATCCTTTATTCTATAATGAGCAGTCAGCAAAATATTTCCCTAAAGCACATTTTACCTAAACATTTGTCAGGGTAGTAGTGAGAATGATTATATGCGGTGCTACAGAAAGCATTAATTTGGCGTAGGTTTGAAACCAGTGGATCCTCTGATTTATTTGTACCTAGACTGACGAGGCATATAATTTGGTGCATAGTTTGTGCTTGCTTGCAGTCTTTTCTGGCACTAAAACACTGTCGAGGATGATACCGCCTTCTGCTAGAGGAACAGGGAACTGCATTTATTGACTCCCTCGGCAGTTGGGGGAGCGTTGGGCCGACTGCACTGTAGCTTCTCGTGGCAGCTTGGTGACCATGCAGGTGGGCACTATTATTCCATTGCATGTAGGTGTCTATTCACATACACACATTCATAAATTAAGAGCATCCTGCGTGCGTGGAGGAAGCTTTTCAATAGGAGAAGCACATGAGCAGCCCTGGCTGTTTTCCTTTAATACCCTTTGCTTTTTCTTGATGCTTCTCCTGTCGTGTTACTTGTTACAGCTTTTAAAGTCTTGGGATAAGGAAATCCTTTGTGCAAAATGTCATGTTTATACGCTTGATTCCAAGGGGACAGGATTGCTTGAAACTTGTTCTTTGTTTTGTTTTACTTCTAACACTTCTCTTAAAAAAGCTAAAAAGCTGTGATATTTCTGAAAAGAGATGAAGCTTGGAACCACCAAACTATCCTGCAGGTTATTTCCTTGATTCTGTATATGCATCTACTTTTAAATGTTAATGTGCACGAAACTCAACCTTAATATATATAGAAAGAGATATGTGCTCCTGACGCACGTAAACATCTTCTGCCTTGAGGTTTCATTTGGGTTCTATGTGCCTCGTGGGCCCCGTGCTACGCGTTGTCTCTAATTGCACTGAGCTCCTGCACTCCATGGTCTGCTCGGTGAAGGCTTTTGCAGGGCCTGGAAAATGCCCCAAGGGTGGGAGGTGTCTTGAACTAGTGGAGTTTTTTTAATCCATATGTGGACTAAAAGCTCCGAGAGATTCAGCAGTTTCGTGTGGCTCCTTCCTGCTGAAGATACCGACTCCCAGCTGGCGCTGAGCGTGAGCCGTAAAGATAACGAGAGCTTCTGCATCACTCCAAATGCACCGGTTTGTTTCACTGCATTTATTTAGTTCTCTCTCCTTTCTGTTTTCTCGCAGAAGCACAGAATGAAATTTTGTGGCTGATTTGAGAAATGAAATTATGAGAAATTCCATCAATTTTGTGATAGGATAACTCAGTGCTTTTCTTATTTCATTTCTCCCACTTATTTCTATAAAAAGCTGAGTTTTCTTCAACCTCTCCTTGCAAGTTATTTTTTTAAGTACTTATACCCAGAAATAGGAAATAATAATTCTGAAATGCAGTGATATATATTGCAAGGTTAATAGATCCTCCCATAATGTGTCCAAACATTAGGCATAAAAGATTTAAGCCAAACAAAATACTATAAGATTCGCCTTTTCAATATTGACCTTTTTAAAGCTTAATTTTATTGCATGTCTATAATTATTTTATTTTTATTTTATTTTACTTTTTTTGGACAGTAATTTTCCATGAATCGTAGCCAATTAGAGCTATGTTACTGGGTTTTGAAAATCACATTGCATTATGCAGGCTTTTCTGCTTGGGTTTCTTAGCTGAGTAAGTTCCTTCTGAAAATTAGTGAGACAATCTACCTTTGTCTGTTGTTTCTGGAACATGTCATAAAGATAGATTGAATTAAAGTCATCCTAGCCCAGGAGCCTCCGCTTCTCTTTCCCTCAGCGGAAGAGCTCGCTTGCTCTCTCTGTCCTCTCTCGCTTTGGGAGATTTTAGAAAGATAAGTTAAAAATGAAAGCTTGGAACAAAAAGGACAAAAAAGGGAACTGACATTCCTGGAGATGGCAACAACGAAGAAATGTACTGAAGATCAGAACTAACAGAGGAAATATCAAAACACTAGCAAAATCTAAGGTGTATTAGAGTCCAAATATATTTTATACAGAATAAGGGCTCCACATTAACTTTATTGGGCTCGGCATATGACCCTAAGTAGGTCAGCAGTGAAATATTATGTGGACGGGTCATGAGAGCGGAGAGAATATCTCAAAAGTAGGATAATCTCTGAATTAGAGCAGGCATATGAAGGAATGGATTAGGAAAGGGTGTAAGAAGTTAATAATAAAACTTTTAGGTTAATAGTTTTGATAAAATGGACAATACTTCTCTAAAAAATGAATGAATTTTATTTCAGATGAGTATTTAGTGCTTTCTGGCAATATATCATTACTTATTGGAGAAAATCCTGCCAGAAAAAGAAGGATATTGCGGTAGAAGGAAAGCTTTTATACTTGTTTCCTTTACTTGTTTAACTTCTTTTTTTGATACAATTAGAAGACCAGTGCTGGGGTGCTGTTGTCTAATCCTGTAGTTTTATTCAGAATTTGAGAGAAGGTTGCAGAATTGCCTTCAGCACCCTGCAAATACCACTTGTTCTGTAGCTTTGTTTTTCCTTACTAGTTTAATAAACAGTATTTAATTATACCAGTAGAAAAGTGGTGCATACCCAGCAAAACTCCTCATTTTTGCATCTTAGTAGGAGGTGAAAGAAATAAACCTTTGCATGCTATCAGGGTGTTAGCAGTTTGGGTTTTGGAGTCTTTGGGCTCACTTTTCAATACCGCCCTTAACAAACAAGCACACTTTGACTTTTGGAAGTAAAAGAAGTCATGTAAGCTGTAAGTATTTATTATTAGAAAATCTGAGTGGCAGATGACCTGTTTTGGCTTTCCAGTAGATTTTAGCTTGTGCATGTGACTGATTTTCACAAAGAAAATTCTATGCAAAAGATCGCAGTATTGATTTTTGTGAGTCTAGTCTTACTGACTACCCCCGAATGATGACTGACACATTAACAGCTTTAAATAAAGGGTTTCGCTAGCTGAAGGTACCTGGTTTTTATTAAGCAACTGAGCAAGAAAAATCCTCGTAGTCTTCCATCTACAGGCTCTCTCTCATGCAGAAAATGATCCACTTCTAATTCCAGTGGTTCCTGACAGTGGGCACATTAAACCTGTTCAGAACTGTCATCCATGGATGTGTCAGAATGGTTCCCCAGAACCTTTCAGGGCAGTAAGTGCTGTCCCTTCAGGTTACACGTTTTAAAGCATGTGCTTGGTGTGGTCCATTTCGGTGGCGTGTGGCTATCTTGGATCTTTTGTTGGCCTTGACGACACAGTATGAAGAGCGTAAGTGTTTTCCATGTTTCCCCTGAATACCCCTAGTAATTATTCTCTGTCGGTGACATCTGGGGTTTGCTGGAATTGATGAGAAATATTTTGTTCATGTAACTATGCATTTCTTAAGTACCAAGAATGTACTTCCTTTGCAATGTAGTATCTTAAAATTGTACAGCAAACTCTTTCACTATGAGGGAATCCAATATTTTGAGAGGCTCCAGAAGGGAAGAGCGGTGAGCACTTTGTAGAGTTATTGTTGTAATTTCAGCAGTGTCAGGTACCGAAATTAATTTTCAGATAAACCCAAAAGTAATATAGACAGAGAGAAAATTTTGGGCTTGCTAACAGAAAAAGCATTTGCAGTTCATCCTGGTAATATGAAACTAGGCGACCAGCTAGTGTGGACATTTAAAAAGGAATTTAAGATTTTGTTTAAGGGACTTTTGCTTGGTCAGCAATTCCAGTAAGGAATTCATGTAAGGAAAGGAAAGCCAAGGAAATCCACTGCAAACAAACCTGAAAGGGAAAGTTAACCTAGATTTCAAGCTCAGACAGAATATATCTTTTTAATCATTATGAGCGCTGCCATTAGTGCTGGGTTAGGTGGTAGGTAGCGTATCAGATCGTTTTGCCCAGCCTGCTTTCTTTCTGTCCGCGGTACTGCAACACATTAAGTTTCCAATTTGCTCCGGTGAGCTGTGAGGCTACAGCTAATCTTCCGTCCCCTTAAGTGGAGTTCGTGCTAATTATTTTGACAGCAAAATCAAGGATCTTAATTTTATACTATTGATCAAAGGATTCCTTGGAAGATGATAGGACTGAAATAGCTTTCTGTTAGACCTGGACTTCATGTTTAAAGTCTGTACAGTGACTCTATATTAGACTTCTGTTGTCCTCCATATATGTTTTAATTTTAATTTGGTAGATGTTTTGTGCACTCATCATCAGTGGTGATTTGTACACTTAACGGGTCAGTTTGTAAGGTTGAAAATAAAAAAGAACCTGTTTATTTCAACCTTAGATGTCAGGCAGAATCTGTTTAGAGATGAGTGTGTGAAGCACTTTGAAGGGAGCTCCAGAACACATCGCGGCCGTGTGAGTAGCGGACTGCCTTCCTGAAGGTAAAAGGCTTTGAAACATCCCTTTGTTAGCAGAGTTAATTCTTGGTTTGTAATTAATTATTTGTAATTAATCATTTGCTGTTTTCTGACAGTATATAATAGAACTACACTACAATCACTTAAGAAGGAAACAACTGTCAATTAATACACTAATGAATCAAGTTTACCAAAGGTGAAGCAGCTTAGGCTCCAAATAAGCAGGTATTAAACACATAGCTATTAAACACATATTAAACACACAGAAAATCCACCCTTTAGCATTTCAGTTTCGTTTATTTTTGCTTTCAAATGATGGTTCCTGATTATTCTTGCAGTTTTCACTTTGGAGTGTGTTGATGATGTGCTTACACATGTTTAAACTGTAAAAGCCTGCTTAAATTTTACCTTTGTGGGTCAGAAAACTCGTCCACTTACTTTAGTGGAAACAGAAGAATCAGAAACAGAAGGCCATGGCTGGGTGAGATTCAGAAATGGGTTTCATTTTATTGAAGCACATTTATTGAAAATTTTTGTTTTCAACAGAATGAGTTATATAACAAACTCGATGGTATTCCAGACCCTACCTGTAGCGCGTCTCGGTAATATATGAGTGCAAGACAGATTTCTTTTCTAAATTGTGTATTTCATTGGTACCTGTCAAAAAGAGTCCAAAGTGTAAGGGCATGTTTCTGTTTCAATTCAGCGTACCCTGCCACAAGGAGGTGAAAAGGAAAATCCCAGACAGTGCCTTATAGGAAGCAGTCTCCAGGCAATGTCCACTTGCCTCAGGGTTTCAGTAACTCACATTTCAGACTTCATTGCTATGTGCTCTGTGGTATTAGCTCACATTATTTTGTTTCCTGTTCAAAAATTGCAGTATTTTTTGCAAACCTTTGAGGTGTCTTGGCAATAAGAGTTGGCATATCTCATCTCTTTGCTGTGGTGTAGGCATGGAAACCTGTCTCTTATAAAGAAGTCCTATTGAATTGGAGTCAGATGCACCATGAAAAGAGGACAAACAGGGAATCTATGAGAGCTGTCAGCGCTGTCTTGTGGGCTGGGGTGTCTATGACTGCACACATTTTTCCATCTCCGTTAAAGAAAGAGACTGTGCATACCCTAGATATGGTTTCATCTCAGAAATTCCAATTATGGTTTATTTTAAATGGTCTAAATTTACCCCAGTTTTTCAATCTTTGTATGTGCAAGCANTTTTTTTTTTTTTTTTTTTTTTTTTTTTTGTGCTTTAGTCTTTTACAGTCTTTTTTGGCTTTATATTTATATTAATTCAGCATCTGAGTGCACTACCAAACCTTCTTGGAGTTAGGCTGGTGGAGTCATTTATTTCTACAAGCAAATTGCACAGTGGATCTCCATCTCCAAATGCCCCAAATGTAGCAATTCTGGTAATTCCTCCTGCTGCCATCTTCACCGTTTGTGTTAGCCTGTGTTCACCTGCGTTTCCTCTTTTACTGTGGTGTCATCGGACTAGTCATCCGACTAGTCATCTTTTAAATTCAAGCTTTTAAATGAAAGAGAAACAAACTGCCATATCTTTAACTGGACAAGTAAATAAAATATGTCCTGGGGCCATGCTTGAAAAGGCAGCAGGAAGCTGTGCGAGAGGAAACCGTGTGCGTTTCATAAGCAAATCCTTTTGGTATTTTCAGCATCTTGGCATGAAAGGACGCCGCAGGAGCTACGCTAATGGTGTTTACTAGCTGCGGAGATAACAGCTAGCTATGAAACCTAGGGTTTAATGTCCTATCAAGCCATTCTAATTACGGTTTTGTTTTCATTTCACTCATTTTAAGTAATAGGCATCTCAGTTATACTTGAGTTTGGGGGTACATACTGTCTTGATGAAAAAAAAAATAAAAATTCAGTGGCGCAATTAAATAAGGGATGAAAATGGCACCTGGAAAAATGGGCTTGGCCTTTTAAATCAGCTGTTAATGTTATGCTGGTAAGTGCTGTCTTACAGGCTCCAGAAAATAGCTCACGGTTTCAGAATTGAAGCTATTCAATAATGTCTATAAACTGGCTTTTTCAAAGTACTCCTTTGTATTGTACGTATAAAGAATATTTTGAATTTTCCCTATACGTAAAAAAATGAATTTTGACTGTATATTGTATATTTTGAGTAGTATCTTTTAAATATTGTACTTTGCACTTGCTTTAAAAGTAGCAAAGGCAGCAGAAAACTTTTAATCTAGGAGGTTTAATTACCTATGCAGAGAGCGCTGAACAAGTTGACAACGCAGCATAAATAGTAAATAATATTGCTTTTACCCTTTAAAATATATATAAGGATCCTTGTAAGTGAGTCTCCTGCTCAAGCATTTGCTAGTTTATTTCTTCCAGAATTGTTCAGGATGGAAGTTCCATTCACAAGAGGCAGGGTGACTGTCACCCGGAGCGGTGCCCGGAGGGCTGGTCACCACCGCGGGCCTCCGTTAGCCGGAGACGGTGGCTCCAGCGTCACGCTCCCTTCCTGGCAGCTTCCCGAATGATTTCACAGAGGGACTTCGGGCCGGGAGTCTTGTTAGTGGACCAGGTCTCGCTTCAGTCTTTATATCGCCGGCATGTAAAACTCGGTTGTATCCTCCGAAGACTCCGAGTATTTTCTTTTTTTTTTATTATTATTCAATTCACTGGCTATGATTGACAAGGGCCTCTTCATGAATATGTTAAGGGAGAAATGTTTCCTGGATATTATGTCCTTTCAGATCTGTCATAACTAGAATATTCATGATGCTGTTTTTAACAGGCCTCCCATTGTAAAAGAAATATCACGGAAACATGTTCTAGTTTTTATAAAGTCCAGGGAAAAATGAATGCCTTAGGGGCTGATAGGTAAGTTTTTTAACAATTTAGAAATAGAATGTGACAGCTAGCAGAATATATATCAGCAAAGCGGAAAGCTCTTAAATATCACAGTCACAGGCCTAGAACGGATGAAGTGCTGGGGATTTTCTAGTTATTTTTGTGTTTTCTGATGGCTGTAGCTTGATAACAAATTCATTATTCATTTCTCCATTTTAAAATGCAATTACAAAATCATTCTTTTTCATCACTTTTATTTCTGGACACCCAGGGTCTTTTTCTCCATCAAATGCTGCCAGAGCTGAGGCATGCGCAGGCACGAGGCTGTTGCACTGCGGCGCGGGGCTGTGGATGACAAGTGGCTTCTCCAGCAGCGGCTCTGTGCATTACAGGGGGATGCAATAAAATGGAATGATTAAAGAGCACCCTCTTCTTCCATGGAGAAAAAATCATGCAAAAAGACTAGTTTCTAGAGTAGATTGAATTATTGGTGGAAGAGGTTTTCTACACAAAAATACAGTTTTGTCAAAACAAATTTTCCGTTCAGTAGAAAATATTAATTCGATTAAAAGACTTCTTCCTACAGTAATTATAAAAGAATATTTTGAGCTAATTTCATTTTGAACTAATTTCATTTTGACTTAAAATCTACTTTAGTTACAGCTTTTCAGATTAAATAACAGAAATGAGTTCACGTTTTTTAGCCAGAATTAGAATTTTAACTTGCAATGCCATGCTGTTTTGACTTCTGTTAGTCAGAAGTAAATGAATTAGCTTTTTCAGATTAATTAAGTAGCTCCCATGGATAAATTTCTGCTTTACTTGTCTTGAGAACATTAAAGTTTCTTCTAGGGCAAAAATACATACTTCTAGCTGATTCTCATGATTTCTAGCCCAAGAAGGGCTGTCTGCAGTTGAAGAGTTCACTTGCGTTACATAACTGTGCTGATTTTTATCCTTGAGTAGTTCAGTATATTTCCAGGTTGGTAATGAAGATCCTAACAATATATTACGAAGTTAAAGGCAAACAAGAAGGTGGATTTTTTGGTTTTTGCCACCATTATACTTTTATTTTGTAATTGTTTTACTCAGCTCCCTGTTTTCCGGGGAAGAGATCTGCCTAAATACTGCATGCATTGCAGGTTACTCTTGGCTGCCTACTTGGTGCTATTACTTTATAAAAATCTTATGAATTCATTTCTTAAAAAAAAACAAGAAACAGAATAAAACCCTCCCACCCCCAGCCTGGAATTTGTGTTTCTGGAGCTGAGCGGCTGAGTCATAAGCAGCTGCTCTCCGGGCCTGCCCACGTGTGCCGCTCTGCCGAGAACACTTTCTCCTTGACTGCGAAGGTGATGGAGGCCCTGGCCATTGCACGTGGCACCACCGCCTCAGGCAACCCTGTGTTCTGTCTTTTTTAATATAATAGCAATAAACTTGAGAACAGCTGTGTTTCACACGGTCCCGGTGCTGGGTGTGCTAGGTGGTAGGATGCTGGGAGCCGGCTCGTCCGCACGTACTGAGCTCTTGTCTCCTGCTCCAGCTCGGAGCCGCTCCTGGGGCCGCGGGAGCGCAGGGCTGTCGCTGCGGAGCGCCCAGCCTCTTGTGAGATGAGGCTGCATAAGCTGCAAGAGAGACTGGAGACACCGACCTGCAGGTGAAAGGCTCTGTATCCCATTAGCAATCTCAGTATGCTACAATCCCCCAAGGTAAATCATTCCTGATCAAAATGCAAGAAAACAGCCCTTCTTACAAGCAAGCGCAACCTTACTGTGTTGAGGAAGGTCATGCCTGGCTGTCTTGGACAGTGAGTGTTGCTGGATATATTGCCAGAATATATTTTGTAAGAAAAAAAATAATAGGTGTGTGCTTCCACCCTTTCGATTTGTCTTCAAATGTTTTCTTGGACATTTAGATTTCACAGGAAAGCTGTATGGCAGATTGGATGAGGTTCCAGTTCATTTTAAGAGAACATTGATTCCTGGGCCGTGGGAAGCCGTGTAGGAGCAAAGAGGCAATGGATTTTCCTTTTGCCTCCAAAGACATTTGTGCTATGATGGTATTCAAACCGCCAGCAAAGTGTGAGCATCACGGGTTGTCCAGACTTCCCTGTGCTTGGCTCAGCTGATCCAAGCAGCAGAACGGGGATTTTGGATGTTCATTTGTGTCGTGCTCCCTATCTGCACAGGCTTTCCAGCATGTTCCTGTTCAGCAGGATCTGTATTGGCGTGTGCTGGATGAGATTGACCCAAGGGCTGCAAGGTACCGTGCATGTCCTAAGGATGCGGCTATTAGAGGCATTAATATTTTCTCTCTGGTAGGTAATAGACTCTTAAAGACTTTATGAACATTTTAGCCCTTTATGTCACTATTTTTGCATCATAAGTCACTGGTGATTCATTGAGATTTCAGCACAAGGTCACAAAATTGTTCCTTAGGCGTCATTGAGCGAAATATTAAATTACCTTTTCTTTGATCTTTTTAACCTCTGTCTGTAGCTCTAATGGCTAAAGGAAAAATGGAAAGGCAGAGTCTGGATGAGTTAAATCTGGATGGTGTCTGTCTAAAACATGATTAAGTAGAAAAAAAAGGAAAGCAATCAAAGTGGTGTTTTAATGCCAAAAGCAGCAACTAAAGAATGTTGCTGGCTTCTGTCTTAATCCATAAAAATCCCACAGCCAGAATGTATATGGAGTAATCCTGTATGAAAGAGACACAGGAAGAGAGAGAAGCCACGTTGGCTTATAACAATCCATGGGTGTTAAGCTATGCTCATCACCAAGGAAAGGGAAAAAGAATAGAAAAAATCCGCCAGCAGGTTAGCATACTTATTTCTTGCAGGAGTGGTACATGTGGGTTGTTTTTGGTTATGGTGTGACTACGTTTCTGATTTTTAAATTATCATGGCAAGATTCAGATAAATGAAAAGGATTGTGGACTTGTTTCCTCCAGCTGCTTCATCCGATTTGGGTTTCAGGTTTTCTTCTGTTTTGAGCAATGCAAGAATGGAAGAAACAAGGATGATGAGCGAAGTGCTTGTTTTTGGTGAAAGAGTCTGTATTTCTGTGAAAAATCCATGATTTGGGCAATAGAGAGGCAGAATAAGAGACTATGACCAGGTTTCAAGACAGTTTGAAAAAATAAGTTACATCCCAGCTAACAGGCAAATCCCCTTTGTTGTGGGTCTAATTGACACTGTGTTTATATTGCATGTCAGTTCTCTAGGATGTGTTTTTTCATTTCTTCTTAAAAACATGTTTTTCTGAGGCAACAGCTACCCTCCTGTGGAATACGTACGGAAAAGTTCAAGCAGCGTTTGCCTGACAAGTGTGTGGTAGAAGGCCTCAAAGAGGTGACGTGAGGCAGAGGAGTCAGACCGGTCCCTAAGAAAGAGGAACGGTTGGGGTCATTGAGATAGTGCAGATGGAAGACGGAGAGGAAGGAAGGAAGAACAGAAATGAGCTGGAGAGCTTCGGAACGGAAAGTGGAAGGTGGAAATTATCCTGGTATTTAAAGCTTGAAAGAGTTTTGGGGATGGGGCGGGGGCTGCTTTACTGCATAGCGCCCCGAGCACAGCTTGAGAACCCAGTTTGGTCACGCGTAGCCGGTGCTGCTGGGGTGACCTCAAAGCGCTGCAAAGGTGCAAAGGTGCTCCATAAACTCCCAGCGAATGGTCTGTTCCGAATCGGAGCTGAATGAGTGGCCTGGAACCAAAGTCGAGGGCTCCCTATTTTCATGGGATATAAACAATAATGTTTGGAGTGACAAGGTCCCCAGTGGCATCTTGTTATCCTCTGNGCTGAATGAGTGGCCTGGAACCAAAGTCAAGGGCTCCCTGTTTTCATGGGATATAAATAATATCCTTTGAGTGACACAGTCCCCAGTGGCATCTTGTTATCCTCTCTGAGCCTCATTCCGAGTAGTGTTCTGGTGCTACATGTCTAAAAAGATACAGAAACATTTTTTTTACATATTATAGCATTTCCCTAAAAATAACTGAGGTGAATGGGGCAGACTGAGCAGTCAATGAGAGTTGAACGTAGCATAAGGTGGTATCTGCCCCGTGGTTTCTGGAAACAGGAGAACGTCACGCCGGATAGAGCTCCTCAGCACTAACAGCCATTCCGTAGGAGATTCCCCATGTCTGTATTTGCCGGCCACCATTTTAATAGATGTTGGAGGGAGAACATTGCACGTCTTTGTACAGCACCTCTGGTTCTGAATAATTAGAATAGAAAGACTTTCAAGTTGACTTCAAATTTTAGGTTGTTATATAAATAAGTTCATAGGAATCTCAAATGCTTTACATAAATCTGACAGCAACTATAAAAGGCTTTTGAACATTTTTGTTGCCAAAGTCCCAGGGATTGCTGGAATCTTAAACAGCCTGTTTTAAGCTTCGATTCAGAAGCTTTTTGTCATGTTTAATAATGTGGTGAATAATTCCTTTTCTGTTAGTAGTTTCCACTTTTATAATCCACAAGGATCTTTGAGGCATGCAATGGATGTTTTCTAGAGCTGTAAATTTTAGGGGTCTTTCCTACCCTGAACTCAAAATTTGC
Source organism: Crypturellus undulatus (assembly GCA_013389825.1). Classification (NCBI taxonomy): domain Eukaryota; kingdom Metazoa; phylum Chordata; class Aves; order Tinamiformes; family Tinamidae; genus Crypturellus; species Crypturellus undulatus. The sequence continues at coordinate 114,622 of VWPW01011266.1, read as the reverse complement.
TTTTCACATTCTCTATTAGTCTGCCTATATCTTCATCTGGATCTAGCTTCTTCCAGAGAGCTTTCATTAAAAGATGCTAGAATGGAAAAGTTACCAGGGGAACTATATCCAAAATATCAAAGTACCACACTAATCAGGATGATAAATGCATCCTAAAACCTGATGTGCAACACCTGGCTTTAGCAGGGAGAAGCCCTCTGGTTGTTCTTGGAGCTGCAGGTTCAGAATTGCTTTTTAGTGTAGCAGGAGTGTGGGGAACGTCACATGTTCCAGGTGTTTTCTGAATGGAGTTCTTGATAACACATACCCCAGCCACCATATCCTGTATGCCACCCAGGTCAAGTCTTTAAATCGTCTTCATGCTAACTTGGGTGGGTTTTTTTCAGTGTCTGTGCACACTCGTAATGGTACTGATGTGGATTCCTTGTGGTCTTAAAGCTTGTTGTTGGCAATGGGCTTTCGTGGACTAGCAGGTCGGTTCCCTTTGTAAAGTTTGCCTGTTGCAATTTGATTTGCAACGTCAGAGTTGTTGGAATATGCTTAACTTTGTGTGCCTTGTGAATAAGTCTGGGAAATATTAGGATTTAAGAGAGTGTTTATCAAAATATATCAGTATTTGAATGAAATAGTTTTCCTTTGAAGTTCCATTTCCTCCTCTTCACCAGCACCATGAAGTGCTGTTAATTCTCTGTGCGCTGTAGAATCATTTGGTTGCAAAGCCATTTCAGAAAGTATCTCGCTATATAAATTGTGGAATGGTAAATGCTCTTAGAGGCATATCTTTTTAGGGCGGTACATCTCAAATGGTGTGATATATTGTGTATTTCTGGTAGCTGAAGTCCACACTAAAGCTTTCTGGAAGTGATAGAAATAAACTTTCTAGCAGCCATGAGTAGTACCTTTAATCCAGAGTCATGGAATTTGTCACAAATGTTCATTTTCTAACCAAAAACTTCAAGAATTTCTAGAATAATGAAACATTTATAAGTACCTCTAAAATGAAGTTTATTTAATTAGAAAAAAAAAGTGATATAGATGGAAATTTCATCTTGTGATTGAATAAAAGGTTTATCTGCCTATTTTGAAACCCATTATTGATTCTGTCTCAGCGATATTAATGCACCACATTGTTGAGTCCTCATCAAAAGGCACAGTAAAATTGTTTTCTTTTCATGAATAGCTCTGCTATTTTGCAATCAAACATCTCTCTGCTATTTGTCTTCGTATTTGCCACTTTCCAGTGTCACTCTTTAATAAGGTTCTTTTATTTGCTGTTGTGTACTTTGTGGGAGTAATTTTGTTTTCCATTTCATAGAAAAAAATGTTTTACTTTAGTTTTTCTAATCTCTTTATTTAATTTTACAGACTCACATGGTGAGGCTGTCTCCACCTCTCCCTCCACCTTTCATTATATGGCCTTCGTATTACATAATTCCCATTATTTTATGATGCACTCTCCTGCTTCACTTTTTGTAGTTATTTCCAAGAGATTTAACATTTAGCATCCACATCCACTTTATGGGTATGTATAATGTATGGATGGCAGCACCGTCCCATAAATTTTTAATGAATTGGCTCCTTATCCAGGACGAGTTAATAAAGATAATCATCAGACTTCATTGTCGTCCTGCAGTGCCCAAGAAACTTTTTAATATTCTTTTTTTGCATTTGCATAATTCCAGGTTCTCTTTGCTCTCCTCTAGCATGTCCTGTTTTTACCACCTTTCCGTTATTCAGCTGAAAATCTGCCCATTTCACTCCTAATTTCTTGCAGCTCAGGATCAAGTTACAGTTAAGCAGCAGAGGGATGTGAAGAAATTGGAAAAGTTCCAGTGAGTGCTGGATGGACAGATTCATTTTTGTTCTGTTTTTCTCAGAACTGTGAATTATTAAGTTAAACTGAAAAGTAAACCAAATCAGTGCATCTGTGCTGATTCCTTAAAGTCCTGGTGTTTCCAGTGCCTGGCTTTCCTACTGACATTCTGTTCAAGCCCATTAGGTAGCTGCAAGATCCTGATACTCGCAGTGGGGCTGCATGGTGGAGCAGGCAAAGTTACATTTCTCTGAGTTCTGGGGATGTGCTGGCAGACAAATCCCAAATTCACATAAGTACATATTTATTCACAAAATTATTTAACTCTGTCCAGAAGCCCACTACATCTGTCAGCAATGAATGGGCGATATCTTACTAAATTGATATTTGAACAATGCAAAATACATAACTACTTCTTTGCGCCATTTCTCACTTGCATCTGTAGCTAAGCTGTGCCTAAGCAGAGATAGATTTAGCAGTTTTAAAAGACGAGAACGAGCAGTTTTAGAGGAGGAAATCTCAGCGGAGGAGTTAAAACGCTCTGGCAGAACCCAGCCAGTGCCACGGCCGCCTTTCTCCAGCAGCAGCCTGCATGTTCTTCCTGGAGCCAGTTTGCACGAATCTTGCTTAGCTGCAAAACTGCGTTTGTGCTGCAGACAGTTGTGTGCAAGAGCATGAAGTGAAGCTGAATTTGACATAGATCATTCCTTTGCCCTGAGGGGGTCACAGCCTTCAGTCAGTGCAGGATCTGAAGATTGAGAAGGGAGAGGTTACGTTGTGCTACCCAAACTAAACCCACCTGCCCTCTGCTAATGCAGATACATATACTGTAAATATAAGTAAGTATATTCAGAGTTCACATTGCAAATAGGTTGCTTTTTTCTGTAGTTGAAAGAGAAACTTGTCCAAGACTAAGATGGAAGGGACTGCTGTTCCTCGTCCCGCTCCGTCTGTCCCGCTCTGCCTGCTCCCTGCCCGCGGGCCCTGGAGCAGTGCTGCATCAGGAGCCTCCTCTCACCTTGCCCAAGAAGCATCTGTTTTTTACCGTGAGTCTAGAGATAATCATGTTGGCATAATCATGTGTTTTCATAATTAATCTTTATAGTTGGACAATTCCCTTGGGAATAGAAATATAAAACTCTCAGTTGGGCTCTGAAATATTTCTGAAGGGTGTTTGGATCCATTTCTTTCACAAGAACCAAAGTGCCATCTGTATCAGCATACATATAAATTCCCTTCATTATAAAGGCTCTAAGTTAGTGCTCTAAAACTTGGGAGATTATTTTAATTGCTGCCCTGGATGGGTGCTGACTGTCATTTTTATTATTAATGTTGACTAGACTCAGGACTATTTGAATCATCAGAGGGCAGATTCTTGTTGCTTAAACAAAGACATTTCAGTTCTAATTTGTTAAAAGGCCTTTTTTCTTTTTTTTTCTCTGCACTAAGGTTTCCTTAAAAAGATAAGAAGAAAATTACTTTGCTGGTAGATTTTTCTCCCAGGATAAAAATGTCCATGTCAGATGGAGCCAAGGTTGGGAAGGAGACAGCCGTGGGTTTCGGCACACAGCGTGGTGTGGGGAGGCCTTGTGGGGAGATGCTCGGGCTGCAAGGACTCGAATTGCTCTTGCTTTGCCGTTGTTTGGGTTGGGGGCGGGATGTTGTGCTTTTTCAAGTTACTGTCAGCTCGTATGAAATGTTGCTGATGTTTTTTGATATTTATTGTTAAGACAGATACCCAGGAATAACATTCAGCTACAGCGAACAGCTTTGTAACTGAATCTTGACTGAAGGAATGAGGCAGTAGCAGCTGAAATACCGAAAATACAGGAGTAGTTTATGATTTTCTGGCCTAGGAGCAACATCGTTTCTCTGGATACATCTATATTGTTGTCACTTCTGTGGCTTGCAGAAGACATAGGTTATCTTGAGACTCGAGTCCTGCCCTTAGCACGGNCCTAGGAGCAACATCGTTTCTCTGGATACATCTATATTGTTGTCACTTCTGTGGCTTGCAGAAGACGTAGGTTATCATCTTGAGACTCGAGTCCTGCCGTTAGCACGGCTCGGAGAGGGTGGAATTGAGAGCGGCGGGTGCAGAAGCGCCGGGGGTGCCGGCGGCACCTTGCCCCTCGCTGCCCCAGCAGCGCACCTGGCCACCCCGGCAGGGCTCACACTGCCCCGGNCCTAGGAGCAACATCGTTTCTCTGGATACATCTATATTGTTGTCACTTCTGTGGCTTGCAGAAGACGTAGGTTATCATCTTGAGACTCGAGTCCTGCCGTTAGCACGGCTCGGAGAGGGTGGAATTGAGAGCGGCGGGTGCAGAAGCGCCGGGGGTGCCGGCGGCACCTTGCCCCTCGCTGCACGGCTGCAGCTGCCCCAGCAGGGCTCACGCTGCCCCGGGGCTGCCTGCGGGAGCACGGTCTCTCCCATTACATTTCTCCTTTGACATCTCCTTAGCAGGTGACCTGTATGGTCTTTCGTAGCATGCACTGTTTCTGATTCGGATCTTCAGTCCCACATGCAAGTTTTTTCAAGGGAGTAGCATGGGGGAAGCTTTTGCAGAGATGCTGTGTTGCGGCTGCTTCTAAATTCAGTGCCAGTCGAACAGCTGGAATATGAGAGCAAGTCTGAAATCTTCAGTTTTATCTATAGTTTTGTCTTAGACATTTCACAATAAATAAGAACAGCCACAGCTATTGAGCATTGGCTAGGCTAATGGAAAAGTAGAAAGGAAAAAGGAAATAAAAGAATCTAAAAGAAAACTCCCCAAACCTACTGGAACACACTTTCCCCACTTAAACTCTGTTGTTATTCTATCATTAGCTTTCCTGTCTTTCCCATTTTGTCTAGCAAGGCATCTGCTGGTTTTATATGACCAAAAAATGAACATCAGCTCTGCCATAATAGTACGAAATATGCTTGCTATGTATTCCTCTTTGTTATAGGGAATGAAAGTCCTTTGAAGATAGTGTTCTTGCTTTGAAGTTTTCTGTCGTTGGCGAGAGGATGGGCCAGCGGAGAAGCTGAGCAGGGAGGGCAGCTTGCGTAGGGCAGCCCTTGATTTCAGTGGGACACGAGGATTTTGCTCCAAAGAAGTTGGCCATCATTCCCAAAACTGGATGAACATGTGACATTTCTTGATGTCAAGTGTTTGTTAGGTAGATTTTAGACAAATTGAGCTTTTTTTCCTGGGTTTATAGGAAAATCTTTTTTTTTTTTTTAAGGTTTTATACTGCTGTGTGCTGTATCTGAATATTCTCCTTAGCAAAAGCAAAGCAGTGGGTCCTGGGTGGATTTCATGGAATCCATGTTTTCGGGCTGAAATCTGTTTTAGACAGTAGAGATTTTATTTTATTTTATTTTATTTTATTTTATTTTATTTTATTTTATTTTATTCAGTGCTTTGGATGGTGACGTTCTGGCAAATATGTGGCTGTATTTCTGTTTCAGAACAGTCTTTGTAAGTACCAGCTGCCTTGTGTGGAATTTCAGCTTGCTCAGGTTATGCCATTAGCTTTCCTGGAAAAGTTATTGGAGGGCAGGGCAGTTATTGTAAGAGGCTCCTGATGCTTCATCTCACTTTAGCCAAGGAGAAATGACTGGAAGGGAAATCCCCAGGAACATAGGGCAGCCGTTTCTTACCATACACTGCTTCCACTGTTTTCCCGGAGGGAGAAGGTGTTACCATTTTAACACCTTTCTAGCTCTCATGGAGGCCATTTCTATATTCTGGGGGAAAAAAATAAAAAAATAAAAATAAAAATTCCGTAATTAATCATGTCTGCAGCTTGTCAAGTTTTAAAATGAAGACAAATGATCTCACAGGAGACATAAAAACCTTGGTTATTTATGCTTATTTTGGTATGTGATGCCTTCTCCCTTGTTCCTCCTGTTCCCTGTTCTCCTAAAGCTGTTTTCTCAGGCAACACTGGTTTGGCATCTGTAGTTTATGGTAAGGAACAGCCTGTTTTATTGTTTTCCTAAAGCTCCCTTTTAATATACCCCATCCATCTAGACTCTGAAAAATAGTGGCATCTTATTACACAAGTTACTTTTAAAAATAAAAACAACAAAGCCAACTTTACATGGCATCAGGTTCATCTTGTCTTGTTACTGTGCTCTTTGTGTAGTTTGCACCCAGAGAGGCTGTTTCTGTATGGAAATGCCTCTTTTGCCCACTTACACGTGCAGTTAGTGGGGCCTTTCAGACTTGTCCCTGCGGAGGATGTGGCACTCGTGACACCAGCCCGAGTGCTGGGTCAAAACGCCTCTGCTCTGGGGTCCTGCGGGGCTGCAGGCGTCTGTGCACACACCAGCGCTGCCTTCATCCGCATTAAGACCCTACTCAAAGAAGCCTGCGGTGTTATTTGATCAGAGCAGCTGTGATTTTTTTTTTTCTTTTAGTAGCATATACCTTTATCTCCACTCTGGAACCGTGGCTTAGTTTGCAAACTCTCAGGAGGCAGCAAACTCAGAAACTTCCAGAGCAAGGATGTGCTGAACCAGAAAAAACAGGACCCGCAGCTTTGAGAAAGAGAATCTCTGTCTTGATAAAGAGCTGAAGCCCTGGGGCATACATACATATAGCCCAAAAAACACGATAAATATCAATGCACAAAGTGTGTCACCAGAAAAAGAACTGAGATTCATTCTGGGAGGAAAGATCTGCAAGTCAATAAAAATAAAAGGATTCCACAAGAAAACTTAACGTATTTCAGGAAAAAAAATGTACACAAAATACAAAGCATGACGACCAAGAACTGGGCCTTACATTAAAAGAACGACAAAGATAAGCTGAGCACGTTATTTTTCAAAATATTTGATTATATGAATATCAAATTTTCCTAATGAAAGAAAAAGATCCTTGACCTTTGAAATATTGGTAGCCAGTAACTAGTGCAGAAGTAAAAGGCTGTTTTGTTCCTCATACTGAGAATATCTTTGCACTGTATTAGGTGTTAATTCAATTGCACTGATCGATGCATATAATCCTGGTGCCACTGCTGTCATGATCACCATTTATAATTAGCGTGGCAGAGCTTTCTTGGCAGATGCTTTACAAAAACAAGTGGTTGCAACCACGTGCAACTTATCCCACAAAATATCTGGTAGGGTGAAGGGAGGTGAAGAAACGGGTGCAAGCAGATCCAGTGGTGATAGTTGCCACATGCTTCCTAGGCTCCAAATTGCTTCTTGCTTGAAGGAGGGAAGGGGTATGGCCACATACTCTTAATTGAAGTGACCCTTCTATAGGAAGAGGGGGAGCCTATGGAGAAATGTCTATTTGTAGTGAAAGGATGAGGCAAGTGCAGTGAGCAGGCGCTCCGAGTGGAGGGAAGGCGAGTATATGTGTGTGGAGTGGGGGGGGGTGTGAGCTCACACGAAGAAATACCCCGTTTCCTACGGAATTCATCTAAAATGAAGTGCACGTGAGAAGTACGTGAGAACTGTGGTTTGTTTCTACACTAAGGGACTGTGTAGGACATGGGGCAAAGCGGGGCTCAGCCCTGTTTCCCCTTTGAGCAATGGGGGCCCAACTGAGTAGGTTCCTTCTCTCATGAGCTGGAGTTGGGGCCGCCGTCCCTTCCCAGCTCGGTAAGTTCCCGAGGGGTTTTGGTTAAGTGGGAGCTCCAGCCGGGCTCTCCGGGGTGGTTCTGGCTGCCTTCACTTTCCTTTCGCCATCATGGGGCTGACAGAGACATTTCTCATGTCTCATTCGGTGCTGTCCTGGGAGAGGTATTGCAATAGCTTGTAACCTGTTCTTCCACAGCACATGAAATTTCCTTTTAGGAAGCAAAACGTCAGCTGGGATTTGGGATCAGAGATATATCAGAGATGCTTTCATATAACCGCAGACCTCAGACACAGAACTGGTCTGGTTTTCGTATGGGTAACGAGCCTGTGAGTTGTGCTCCTGTGGACTTTCTTGCCTTGCCACCGCAAGGGTAGCAAAGGACTTTCTTGCTTTGCTATCTGAAGCAGACACTTGCCTTGTGCATCATCTTTGTATCCTCTGTGGGTACAGAGGATACTTTTTCCTTGAAAAAAAAACCACCCTATATACAGTTTTACATATATACTTAAATTAGGTCTGATAAAACATTAGATGAGGTAGGAGGAGGAATTCCTCTGATGGCATTGTTGATGACAGATTATTTCCTATGATGACCACTGTCTGTATGACCGGTATTTGTATGCAGCGCAGGCCTCTCCTTTGCCTAGACTGCGCCACACTGTCTTCACAAAGGAAACTAGGGTTCCTCCTTATTTAAGCACTTTCCTATCAGTAAAGTACAATCAAAGATCAAATATAGTCTGATTCAGGATTTCTCTTGGTCATTGTAACCCCAGATTAAAGCTAATTACTTGATAGTATCAGTCAGTCAATCAAAAGGCCTTGTAAAAATCAATACTGCTTGTAACATAATAATATCCTTTGTCCAAGCCCTTTATACATCATCTACCACCTTAATTGCTACTGATGTGGAGCCCCACAATGGTTCGAGTCGGGGCTGATTTGTGTTAGCGGTGACACTTTGCCCAGCTAATGCGTCGTCGTTAGCATCATCTTTCTAGTTACTGACCTTGGAGCAGCTGTTCCTAGTTTGCTTATGAAAATTGTCATTAACCTTTGGTTGCTTTTCTTCTCCTGCCTCTCGCTGGATTACTCTTGACAAGAAGAGTCCAGACTCTCACAGAGAGATAAGTTTTATCTGATGGGTGAGCTTGTATTTCTTGCTGATTCTGTTTTGCAGCAATGCAGTTCTTACGATAACTAAGCAAAATTAAATTTCTTGTGTGTTTGACCTCTAGAATGATGATACTGCTCATTATAAGGCTTATGGATCAGCAGTGAGTGCCTGAAAGAAGGCTACAACTCAACTTACCCGAATCCTGGTCTCTGTAATGCGTATTAATACAGACTCTGACAGTAGCTGTGCTAGCCTCTCAGAAGTGTGGGTGAGAAATTGTTCTAAAAAATTCACATGAAGCCTTTTGGGTTAACCAGTTAGTTGTCACCCAGAGTGCCAGGCAGCTGCTCAGACGGTAGCAATAGCATCCTCCAGACTTTTTTTGTGCCTGAGAAATTTATCAGCTCTGTCACATTTAAGAAACATCTTTTCCTGCAGTATGAATGTTACTACAGGGATTTACAAATTTAGCAAAAGCTTTGCAAACAGAATAAATTCCCCAGGCCAAATGCAGGTCTTGCTGAAGTCAAAGGAGATTCTGACGATGACTTTTATAGACCAGAATTTGATTTAACGCATAGTTGTACATACACTGGAAGCTGATGGCTACTGGAAGAGGGTAAATGAGATCATCAAGAACAAGTGAAAACGGATGTAAATTATATGGAGCATGAAGATTATGCATTATCTGCCAGGTAGATATAGTGGTTACTGGCAATCTATGGATGTGTTGTAGGATATGGCTTGAAACAGGACACTTTTTGCTCTTTGTACTCACTGAAAATTCTTTGCTAATGCCCCTTAACCATACAAGGCACCATGTGAACAGATAAAAACTTGCTAATTAAAAATGTCAGCAGGGTGCATTTGGTTCAGTTATAGTGTATCTTCATCAGAGCCTACTATTATCATAGGTACAGTGTTTTGATGATAGAATTTTAAGTCTTGGTGGCTTGATTTTCTGAATAAATAAATATATGCTTTTTTATATGGCAGACATATAACGACTTACAGAATCTGCTGAGGGCTGAAATACTCCACTCCAGTGATTAGTGGGGATGGGATTTAGACTACTTACCTGATGCATTCGTTCAGTGTATAGAAACCCAGGAAGAACCTTTCACTTCAAATGTCTTTAAATCTGCCTGCTAGTTTAGCAATAATAATGCCCATGTTGGAAACGGATGACCCTCGGATCGGACAGGAGATGAGCGCAGAACACAATAACCACATTGTCAGACTTCTGACGCTCTATGGCGTGCCCTTATGCCTGAGCAGGACTCCCAGGATACTTCATAAAACAGCATTGGTTCTCCTCCCATACCCTTCTTAAAGATCTTCTATTCCATGATATATATTATCAGAAAGGTTATTGGGTTAAGTTAAGCTTAACAAAAAGGGTTCTTGATAACTAGAGCCTCCTGGCGTAGAGATGCTGGACAGCACATAGAGTTTTGTGTTTTTTGTTTCCAGCCACTGCCATCCCCTATCTTCTGCTTGATTATCAGGTTTTCAAGCAAGACTGTCTTATATTGTGCTTGCACTGCACTTAGTCCAAGGGGTTGTGGTCCCTGACCAGCCTCCCAGGCATTAATGTAAATTATGATGTGGGGATATTCCTGTGTCTGCCCCTTCAGGAGCTTTTTTTTCTGATCCCAAGGAAAGGCTTAAAAAGAACAGTAACGAAAGGTGGCCGTCCTCCATCCTTTGCATTTGCTTGGTGGAAGAACTCAAGGGGATTTGCTTCTTTAGATATGCACAGTATAATGCCAAGCTTTAATCAGGACACGTAATGGGGAAGAAACGCAGTAGATCCAAGTCTAAGGAAATGCAACTATCTCACTTCATCAGCGTCTATTAATTAGGTGCAATTTACAAGCTTTATGAGAAAAGTAAATATAGCTGGTATTAGTTTAGCATTTAACTGACTTAAGTAAAGAAAAACAACCTCAAAATAACCTTCCTTTATGTCTCCTCAGGCTCGTCTAACACATTTCATTCTCATATTTACACAGGATGGGGAAAAAAAAAAAAGCCTGAAACAGAATATTGCAGTGATTCAAGCCCCTTTCATCTGAGTGTCTCTCAGCATGTTGCTCACGGTATCACAGCCGAACGGATCACACCCCTCAGGTTTAATTGGCAAATCCCATTGTTAGGAGACCTCAACATAGACCAAAGTGTCTCTATTTTGCAGTGAGCAGGCAATGTGCTATTCTGCGTTGAGCTCAATGAATATTTATATTCTGCCACTCTTCTCTGGGAGATTCAGAATTGTTTCATGGTAGCTGCATCCTTCAGGACTCTCTCATTTTGCTTCCCATTTCAGGCCATGAATATTTTCAGGGCTTGTGAACATGTGGCTCACACTCCTTTCCTTTGGCACTCTTGGGTCTTCATTCCTGGACTGAGGGCGGTATTTTTCTGTAACGTGCACTTTTTCTTTGATATTGCTGTTAAACATCACGGGAATCTGGAAAATGAACAGTGATAGCAACAAAAGCTATCATAAAAAATAATTTCTATTGTGTAGTACAAAAAAAAAAAAAAGGTTATTTCTTTGCTAACAATATTGTCTTGTTACCAGCATTCATATAATGATTTTCATGGCTGCTCCAAGGTATAAGAAGTTACATTTTTGCCATCAGTTTGCAATTCATGAAGTCACTTGGGCAGAGGAAGTGCTAAAAGAAGATGTGTGCTTTATCTTGAATTAATCCTTAAACTATTGAACTGTCTTTTGATAAAGGAAAAAAAAAGTGCCAAGTGCATGATATCATACAGCAAATACTTAGTTTATTTGAAGTATGTTAAATGTTTAAAGAAACTCTGTATTGTTCTTGGGAATATAAGATTGAGAATAACCGAAAAGGCATGTTAAGTACCGTACAAGCACTAGAATAATCCCAAAGCTACCTGCTACCGACAATTCCAATATTGTTTAAATTCTTATTTTCACATAGATATCATTGTCCTTTCCAAGAGATACAAGGTTTTAGTATTGATTTTGGGAGGAGGTTGTCAAGAGTGTCTGTAAAGCTTGAATTGATTTAATGTCAAAGTCCAAATACCACATTACCCCTCTGGAAATCTAATTAATTGAAATATATGCCATTTTAACATATTTGTAGTGAATGATGTTAACCAATACCTGCAGTTTAGCTGCATTTCCCAGGACCCAGGGTAACAGAAATGAGGTTTTCCTGATAAGTTAAAGAATAATTTTTATTTGGCTCAGGATTTACAGAGAATATTATTTTTCTTATTGTGACTGCACATGGTTTGAAGTATACTTGGATATTAAATACCAACAATGTCTCTTTCCACATTAATAGTATAGCATATCTTGCTAGTGCATTTGTTGTGCAGCAAACCTGCTTTCCTATTAACTAGAAAAACAGGAACAAAGTAAGAATTTGTGAATATATTTACAAAGCAATTCTGGAGAAAAGTCAGAATTGAATAAAATACACAGTTTCTCCACACTTAACTGTTGCAGGGTGTTACGATACAGGGGCTGGTAACTTGGTTTGCAGTACAGTCAGCTCCCTGTAGGTTCTGACTTAAGCATATCATAGAGTTTTGTTTTTTTAGACTTAATAATAGAGTAAAAAGCACAGTGAGCTTGAATTTTTGTTAGAACCCCCATTTCGAGGTGAAACTCTGCAGTTAGTGCCTCAGGAGAAAAAATTAGCGCAGGAATTTGGCTTTTTCGGTGGTGCTCAGACAGGGCTGCGCTCCCGCTCCCGGCCCCGGCCAACAGCAACACGCGGCCGAGACGGCGCGTCTTGCCAGTCCCCACCGTGCAGCCGCTCTCCGTGCACATGAGATCTGTGATAACGACACAGTTAGAAACCAAACTCGCCACTCTTGATTTAGGGCTGATTTTTTTCTTGTTATTTTTGAGATCTGCCTTCCTGGAATTCCTGTGCCTTGTTTCATGCACTGCGTTTCACTTCCCAAAGTATCAAAGTTGATCCTTTAAGTGATCTGTTTGTAGTCATTGAGATAAATTTTCTTTCCTACCACAAACTAAGTTAATTGGGAATAGATATTCAGTTATACTGAAGAGTGTAATTTCAAATACTCTGAGACAATATGCACAGCGCTTAAAAAATAATAAGATATTTAGAAGATTTAGATACATCTTTCCAAACTGTTGCATCTAAACAAGATGCTTAAATCCCACAGGCAGTTAATGGTGGTGTCTGCCTGTCTCTCATGGGATGCTTTGGAAATGTGCGTCTCTGGCATAATAATGCAGAGATACAATAGCATGCTGTCATCATCAATAATATTTATTTTTCCTTCAGAGGTTGATCATACATACTGACAATTTAATGATTTTTCTTGAAGACTCCAGACTGGTGGAAACTATGTATTTTGTTGCGTTAACTCATTTGGAAGAGGGCTGCATACATCAATTTTCATTACCCAGCATGCAGCAGACACCCAATATTAACTTTGGTTGAAAAATTAGGTAGTTTCTTTCTTCTGACCAAAACAAATTACAATATATTGAGGTGTGGAGAAGGAGGAAGGGAAAAAAAAGAGAAAAATACTTAGTTGCCATGTACTTAATTTGAGGTGAATCTCCAAATACAGCAAAACCCTGGGGTTTATTCTTGTTTTTCCAGAATTCGGAGCTGCAGTTGGTGCTAATTACGTAGAATGGAGCTGTGCTGCTCCAAGCCTCATTGCTGCTGAACTTGGATAGCAAGTCACTCGTGACTTCAACAGATGCTTTTACTTTTTGACCAATAAGCCAAAAAGTGGGAAGCTTGTGAGCCAGCTTTTCTCTTTCCAGTAACAAATAATAAAGTGAAAACAGCTGAAGCAGAGCTTTTCTGTTTGGGAAATAGAAGTGACTTTCTATTAATATGATCACATGTGCCACATCTTTTGTTTCTTTGTATTTTTAATCTCTCTTTTTCTAAATAATATCATCCAGCCCATCGAAATCTTTTTAGTTTTCTCCATATTGAAACAAGGTGGCCTTAAAATAGCGCATATGGAATTTCAATTGAAATGTAGATCTCATTTCCATATTACTGTTTTCTTTACTCTTTTTTTTTCTTCAGAAAACAGTCAAGGAGTCATTATATTTTCCAGCAAGCTGTCTTGTACACCCTGAAGGGAATATTATAAGATTAAATGCAGAGTAGCATTCCTCTAGCAAGGTGAATGTTTCTCATTACAGAGATCCCTAGTTGATCTCCTAAATATAATTCCCTGTAATAATGTGAAACTTCTGAATTATTTATTGTTTCATATTAGATCAGGAGTATAATTTCTGAAAATAAATTTATTGTCGTGAGCAAATCAGCTTATGAAGGTTATCTATAAGCATGGAATGAAAGAGAACAGATGCTGCGTTTTGAGAGACTATCTATTGTAGCTACTTTTTGGCTTTTAGGAGGGAGCTGCAAATGTGGATTTAAAAATTGATGAACCGTGATTCTGTTAATGTGCGGGCTTGCAGTCGCAACATGCCGTATCTTTGCTATTTTATTCATTCGCCTAAAAACATCTTGGAACGAGGATCCCCGGTTGCCCGCGTCCCTCCCCGGCTGCCCGTGTGAGCGAGGACCTCACTGTAGATGTGGATGGCAGAGGGCAGGGCAGCAGCCGAGCTCTCATCTCACAGGAGATGTGAGGAGGACTTCCATACTTCAGGAACCAGTGTGCTCATGAACTTTTAATGAAGCCTCATCAGAAATTAACTGCCTTAATTATTATGACAGATAGCTTCACTCCTTCCCTAATTCTCCTGATGTACAGAATACAACGGGTGAATTTGTTCCTTGTCCCAAGCTTCCAGCTTCATCAAATGATTCCTTTCTGACACACCTTTGGTCAGGATCCTCAAAGTGCCTTTTCTGAGGTGCTCACAGTGGTTCCTGTTCAGTCTGGGCCTCTTTTAAGTGCGGCTGAAATAGCGAGGAGGAGGATGCTGCGGGGTGCTGAGGCGTCTCCGTAGGGAGGCCCTGGTTTGGATAAAACCGGCACTTCCCAGTGGGACTGGAGCTGCTGCAGCAGGAGAGGTGCAGAGCCGGGCGCTGGGGGCAGTCTCGGCATCCTTAGCTTGCGTGAAAGCTCCTCTCTCCCTCGTCCTGGCTGTGCTTTTTGCGGATACGCAGACTCTGTGTGCTCAGGTGTACGTCTGAGGACACCCCCCGTGCTCGAGGAGCGGGTGAGGAAGCAGACTCCGGGATCGGTGACAGAAGTTTTGCTTCTCCTGGGAGCAGCAGAGCCACCTTTCGCAGCAGCCCCAGCACTAGCAAGCACCCGCGTTGCTGTCGCTGCTCAGGGCTCTCCTTGGAGGTGCTTGGCAGCCACTGCTTAACAAAGCTTAGTTTTAAAGTAAAGAGTGATGCCTAGTATCAAACTGGGTTTTGGGCTGACGTGCAGCGCTGAGAAACCAAACCAACCCCTTGTTAAGGTTGACTCCTTCCTCCAATCTTTAGCTATTTTGCAAAATGAGGCCAGTGCAATTTTATATCGAATACTTAGGAAAAAGTGCTGACCAGATTATACTGAAGGACTCAGCAGGTAAAGTATCAGTCTTGTATCTAGGACAGAGGTTTAAGTCACAGTTGAAGTTTCAATTAACAGGACCTCGTGGTTTCCTGCTGTGACTCTAATGGGTAATGGCTCACATTAGAAAGAACGACACATAATTTAGCACATTTTGGTGCAGATGGCTGCCTGTGTTGACGAGATGGCCACCTGGTGACTGTATTATTTTTCACCCCTAAAGAATGGTTGCTGAGGTCAAGTCTTCAATCACGGGCAGGGCCGTGACGAGGTTCTCACCCGGCGCCTCTGCGTGCCACCTGGCCTCTCTAATTAAGGACTATCGCCCTGTGCTGTGGCAGCCCCTCCGCCTTGCGAGGAACGGAATTCAGCAGGATGACAAACAGCCCTAACTAATGATCGCTTGCTGGATCTGAGGAGGCAAATGTGGTGATATTTAGCCTTGTTTTGTAATTAAAAATATACAAATGAAGGAAAAAGATGTTTTCGTCGACTCCTGCTTCAGCTATACTGCAGGGAGTTGGTCTGAACTTGAACTTGTGCCTAAATCATTGCAGCTGAGCTGCAAAGGGGGCAACTGCAGAGCTCCTGTGTGCAGCCGTCTGCCTGCTGGATTTTTAAGCTGCAAAAGATACTTCCAGGCCGTTTGTGCATTTTATTACAAAATGTTTTAATTATGAATAGTTAAGTAGTTAGCTAAGAATCAAAAAATGCATTCTTGTGCATCTAATTTCTCAGACTAGTAAAGCTTTGAGGACCAATTCCAGTAGAAGAGCTTATAAAATGCATGGGAAAGATCTTCCTTTTTAATATTAAAATACAAAATTGTATTTTCAGCATCAAGCAGGGAAATGATTCATTATATGGATAATCAGAGAAACAAAGATGTGCTGGCTCAAATGTATTATGATCCCTTTTGTGAGATTCATTAAATGGAGCCCCTGACTTCTAGAATCCATATCACTGTTCTCTGTCTTAGGGGGATTAAACTCTGTTATAGATTATATTTCATTCAACCATAGTGGATTAGTTGCAGTTTCTACCTTTTAATTAAACAGCTGCTGTAACTAAACACGAATTTGAATTATTTAAGAGTCCACAGTATTTTAGTCAACTCACAGTGCTTGGACTTTTTAATTATATGAAGCTATCTATACATTTTTTATGATGACGGCTTTACTCAGATCAATCGACAGGCACTAATAACGTATCCTTTCTAGAAGGCTAGAAGTGTCTCCCATAGCTTGAAAAAAGAGTAGGTTAAAAACCAAGACTATCTTGAGAAAATGTTTGTGTCACCTCATTCTCCTTTTTGGCTTTTGACCAAATGCAAGGGCAGGAGGTTTAAAATTATTCTATTGCCCCAGGGTGGAGCCCAGTTTGCAAAGCCTGTATCGCTGTAGCCAAGTGTAGACACTGCAGTAGTGTTAAAAAAGTGGTAGTTGTGCTAGCTGAATGAGTGCCAAACTCTCATTTAAACACCATGATGTTTAGGTGTCGAGATGCATGTGCATTTAGGAGTTTTGCTTTGTAAGAAGCACTACAGTAGAAGCCCTGAATATTTCTTTCTCACTTAGAATTGAAGCAAGTCAATCAGTCAAGTATCTGGTATCATCAAGTGCAATAATTCCTTGCACACTGTTAGGTTTATAACTAAGGCATTGCTTATGTTTTGCTTTCTTGGAATACAGCATGCAGTAACTCAAAGTATACATGAACAGTGCATATCTTGAGAACATTTTTACAGCAATTCTACAGAGACTGTCTTGTTTTGCTTCGTGTTGTGTAGGCTTCCCTGCGCGCTGTACATCTGTCTTTAATTTGTTCAGAAACCGGTTGATATAAAAAGGAGAAGAGGATCATGACTGAATGCTTTAGGCAAAAATGTATGGTATGAACAGTAATTCACCAGATAAAAGGTCGAACATAGTGTAGAAATTCCTGTATTTGTGTACATATTAGCATTTCTTATTTGTGCTCCCCACAAAAAGTGAACAGCGTGAGGACTAGGAAGGATGTGGGCATGTGCAGGTACAAGAAGACTCTTCCACTTGGGCTGAAAACGCCCAGCTTCCAGTTAGCAGCGATGCAGAGAGCTTCGTAAGGGATCTCTGTGTTCAAGATAGGAAACAACATGAAGAAACTGGACATAGCTAGCGTGTGCCTCTATTACTCTATTAATACACTTCTATTGTTTATTGGGTAATTTTTGCTCAGGTAATCTAATTAATGTAAATGCATTTATGTTCTAATAAGATATCATGAAGTAATTACTGAAATGTTTGCTATTATTGCTTCAAAATAATTTAATTTAGAATTTTTTAAAATTCCTTTGCCAGACTGGTAGACAGCTTTTTATTTATTTATTTTTTTCCATCTAGCATACTCAGAAATCATTCTCTCTGCTTCCTGTTTCCTTAATTTTAAAGAATTAGGGAGACTTATTTATCCCATCATTTGAAAATAAGAAATTGAAAGGTTGAAACTTTAACAACACATTTGCTTTTGCTCCTCGTCTTTGTCCATGCAGCTTCCATCAGTGTGTGAACCTCAATGATCTGTGAGGCTCCAGGGAAGCTCAGTGCCTTCATCAGTGAGTTTTCAGTTTTCTTTTTTTTTTATTCATCCAGTAAAAAGACAAATTAAATGATGCTTTAGGACAGGAAGAAGTAAGGAAAATCTCTTTTCTTTGTCTACTGCGAGAGGAAGAAAAGTGATAGTCCTGGCTTCTATTACCTGGGTGGTTGCTGGCTGTTTAATCTGTGGTCATATCTCCGTCTAAAAAGATGCTGTAAAACTTAGAGGACGGTCTGGCAAAGAATGTGCAGTTTTGTTAACTATGGAGCTGTCTTTTTAACAGTGTTTTTCAATTTTAGTTTCTTGACAGTTCACAAAGTGAGTGCAAAGCTTCCTTAAGTCAGCACAGAAATTGGTTTAAGTAAGTTTAGTTTTAATTAATTTCTGCCAAGCACAACAAAATCAATAAATATGTAAAATACTAGAATAAAATTATCATAATTTTCACTTGAGATTAGTTTGTGGGTGGGGTGAGAGTGCCTGGAGTTCAAGCATTTGAGGGCCCTGCAAGTTATATTACTTTTGGCAGCACCTTTTATACTCATAAGCATAGACAAATACTTAAGAGTGATAGTTTGCAGCCAAGGTATTAGCACTGAATTCAGGTGCACGAAATGAGCAGTGTCCCATCCTGGATTGAACCTGAGCAACTGGGAGGCTCCGACTTGCTGAGCTGAGGGTCCTCCACACGCAAGTGACCGGTTGCAGAAGGGTACAATTCAGTGCTTGGATTTTAGTTTCCTTCTCATGTTTAAAAGTGGGATTGCAAAGAGATGGAAGTGGCTGTCTAGCACAACAGGGTCATTCCTGAAGGACAGCAACGCGTGGTTTAGAACAGAGGACATGGCAGAGGAGAGCTGTGACTGCGAGCACTCCTGCTCAATGTCTCCTGGAGCGGCCATCCAGCGTCACCCTCTGAGCAGAGGTTGCACAGAAGAGACGTGTCAGTTGTAGCTGACAGAAGTTTATCTAATTTCTATAATCTTTCTACCGCAGGGTTCCTTTTCTTTTTTTTTTTTTTTTTTTAATTGACCTTAGTGCCATATGCATCCACTTAAATTAGAAGCTTTCCAGCAATATAAGTCCGCAGGAGGTCACCAGTCCAAAAGCTATTGTAAGTGGTGCAGGGAGGCACTTAAATCCATCTAAATCCCAATATACTTGGGCCATTCCTGGCGTTCTTATGGATTTTACCTGCTGAAGCACTGAGTGTTCCCACTGAAAGATAAGGATAGTGTCTTTGTCTTGGACTTTTCCAAACTGATACAAAGATGTGGTGCTGCTTTGCAGCCAAAAGGCAGTTACTGTGCACGTAACAAGAGCCAGATACTTCGGCTCTGGGAAGGCAGGTTTTATCTGAACCTTTTCATTTGAATAGCAGAAGAAATTACCATGGGTGTTTGTATGAGAATGTTAGGGAAGAAAACTCATACGGCACTACAGAAATTGTGTATAAATTGTGCTTTTCCTTACATTCATGTATTTTCCATTAAAAAAGTAAGTGCCATGGCCTTCCTTGATGCACTGTAAGGGTATCAGGGGCTGCATTTGTGATTGCCAAGCGCTACGAGGGGACCTTGTGCTGCCCTAATATACCTATTCTGAAAGGAATGCAAGAAGCCGAAAAACAAGAAGATGACTAAATATTGTTAGCACTTCAATAAAAATCATCAAAATGGCGTAATAATTCTCCCAATCCCTGCAGTCATTCTTGAATTTTTAATATTGCTCTGTTTATTTTACTTTGCAGTCACATTATTTACTAAATAATTTCAGGCCGCTGTAGCTAGAGAATGATGGCTTCCCAGAGTTACATTTTCCAGGTGTCAATGTGTGGTAGGGACTTCTGGCTGGGTTCTGTTCCTGGTTGATTCATTTGATTGTAGGCTGTCAAGTTGGTTCTTTTTTTCTTTTTTGTTTTAGTATTTTTTTTTTCAATTGTGAGGTTAAAGTGAGTCACTTCAAATGTTTCCCATTTGGTGCTTTTAATGTCTAGAAAGGAAGACCTAAAAAGCATTTTAGGTTTTATATTTTTTCCTCACTCTTTTCTTAGAAGATCTTGGAAGTAAAACCTCTTTTGTGATTACTTTTAAGTTATCATTAAAGTCTCATAAATATATTTAATCAAAACTTTTAGAATTTTTTTTGAAGTACAAGCTCTCCAGACATTTCAAAGGCTCTATCACAATAGTAAGTTTGGCTTTTACTCTGTAATTTTGGCAGCAGGATCCACAGAAGCTCATTGTAGGCTCTTTTCTGCCTGCAGCAGTGACCTAGGATAGTCCCAGGTCCAACTGGCCTCGTTTCTGCATGGGGCCGAGAGCCCAGGGAAGCAGCAGTGAGCCGTGCGCTTGACCCCGCAGTGCCTTCACCTTCCAGCATGGATCTCTGGTCAGTGCAGTGTCCTGGTTATAGATATTGCTGAAGGAGAGAACGATAAGGGCCGGGCACCTCTGGAAAAAATGGGAGAATTGGTTCTTAGCCCATGTGTTCACAGTAGGAGATGTGCAACCAAATCACTGCAGTTCTAATTTAGCGTCAGCATCTTGATAGCAGACGTATTTCCACCTGTCTGTTACACACTGCCTTTAGTTGCTTTTGACATCTTCTCCCGTATTTCAAAGGTACAGTGTGTGCAGACAGGATTTTATGCTTCTGCTCCAGCACCTTTTGCTGTGAAATCCAAACACGGTGGAGATGGATCGCTAACGTAGCCAGTGCACCATGCTAGTCAATACCAGCTCCTCTGTTCCCTTCTCAGGTTTCACAGTCTTTACAAAAGCAATTTTCCTTTGACCTATATAGGTGTCTGCTTGAGTGAAAAAGGAGTTAAGGTGCCAGATTTAGCTCACTCGGGGCTGAGATGACAAATAGGCTGAGAATGCTATTGCACCTGGGGTTATCCTGTGGGAAAGGCAGAATTTAGAGTTTTGCTTACACATTTAATTTGCATGCACACACATCTAATTCTTACTGAAATGGATATTTGTTCACTGTAAGCAGAATGAGAGTTAACTTTCTTTTCTCAGGTGTATACACAGGGATGTGTGGAAATGGTTCTCCTCCAGTGAATTTTCCATTGCCTCCATGGGTCACAACATGTCAGAGATGTTTTGGCCCAGCTAAGGCTTCTGGACTGGCAGCTCTCAGCTGAGCATCTTCCTGCAGTGGTGAAAGTAGAGGGCTAGTCTAAGATCTTGGCTGATCCTTAGATTTTCAGGCTAGAAGGAGCTTTCTGACAGTGTGCTCTGGCCCTCTGTGTAACACACAGGGAGCGGATGGGCCCGGAGGGTTACCAGCGCAGACCCTGCAAACAGAAAATTCCTTGGTCTGAGTTTGGTTTTTAGACTGGGGAATGATACAAAACATCCCTTTTGAGCAGACTCTGGGGAAATTTTATTTAAACTTTTGTGACAGAAATTACAGAAGTAACTAGAAATCTATATACTATACCCATGTAATTAGAATAGTAAAGCAACATTACATTAAAGGGGAAAATTCATGAAGTATAATCAGGTTGAGTATGTACCTTTTACTGCAAGCTTCTGGTCATTAGTTTTAACATTTAAGATGGAGAAATTGTAGTTCAGGATGTGGCATAGGAAAAGTAATTTCAAAGAGCTTAAAGCTACCTGCAGCTAATGTAGCACAAAGAATTAAATGTTTCTCAGAAGGTTCTGTGTGTAAGCAGGTGAGCACTACAGAGGACAGGTGGACAACAATGAGCGTGTAAGCCCATGGGGAATCTTTATGAGGGTGGAGAACCAGCCCCAAAAGAATCTTCAGTGTCATGGGGGAAAATTTTTAAAAATCTGTTTTTTTGAGCAACATGGAATAACTGAAAGAAAATGGAAGTGTGCTTAATTTGCTGAGATTGTTTAACGCTAGACAAGGCTGTTGCACCTGAATATAAAATATGCTGAATTCTTGACAGAAGGATATTTCTGTAAACCTGCAGATGCATATTGCATAATCAAGACGTGATGTTATACATTTATTGTGTGAACAAACAGCTGCCACAGAATGGCCTCAGCACTGCTGGAGTGAGCCAAAGGATTCTTCTTCATCTTTCTGATTAGCGTGAATCCAGACATAGTCATTATAACTGTCTGCAAGTGAATGCTTTTAAATATACCTGCTTCTTCTCTGGCTCAAATCTTCTCTGGCTTATTTTAATCTTTATCCCTATCTTGGTCAGACAGAGGAGGGTTTTTGCTTTTCACTCAGTGATGGCTCAACGGTGCTGGGGAACCTCACAGCTAACAGAGAAAAACTGATCTAGTTTGCAGGATGTTATTTATCTCTTCTTATCGTCTCCATATCTGGTATCTACCATTTAATGAAGAGTTTTGTCACGGGTGCTCTACTTTGATCGAAAATCACAACAGCAGCATAAAATTGATTATTGTTAAGGCAGAAATTGAAATTTGTGTTCTTGGGGAATGATATAAGTAGTTAACAGTGCAATAACTTATACTAGATATAGTGATTTTAACAAAAGGCAACATTTTGCTTTGAAATATTGCATACGCTCTTCCTAGAGCGGTGGAAACACTCTCGTACAAAACTGCCTGTGTTATTGCTCCAAATATAAGATCGTTCAGGCTCTGTTGGCAATCTGCGACGTCGTACACGGCTCTGATTCTTTGGTTACCATTAACTAGTGTTGCCTGTAAGGATTCCTGCAGCTTTGGCTATGCTGTGGAAGCAGAGCCCGTGTATCCTCATTGCCTGGCCGAGCTGCTCAGCCTCCAGCTGGAGCTGGGAGACCCACAAGTGCATGTAGGGCCACGGGCATCGCTTCCCTGCGGTGCGTGCTGGATGGAGATGTGCCTAGGTGCGAAGCTTCCTTCTTGCTAATTGTTCCAGTTTGCAGCATTTGCTGCTGGAAGAGCATGTTGGTTTTGTGTGCACCAGCCTCAGGCTCTTGGGTTATGAAATGCAGCGGCAGCAGCACCTTTAGGAATGGGGTGTTTAAAAGCAGTAGTGACTCAATTGATGCAAGTTCTCCTGCTCTCTCAGGCTAAAACAGCCCTCGGTCAGTGCTAGTAGTGCCAGAGGAATGAGGAAAGTCTCATCTTCATCTGCCAGTGCATTAAAGATTATGTCCTATGGGGTCAAACCCATGGAAGCAACAGAGGCGGTCAGAAAATTCATAACCTCATAAACACTGTGTTTGCTCAGGAAGCAGTGTTAATATTAAAATGATTGATTCAGTCTTTGATGTTCCTGACACCATACAAGCCCTTGGAAGAGTGAGAAACAGAAAGAATTAAGTGAAAGCAAAATAAAGCACCGGTCTGTTAGCACACATAGCAAAGGAGGGAAAGTTATGTTTTTGTACTCACCTTTAACACTAACAAAGCAAGCCAGGTAATAATTCAACTCGAGGCACCACATAAAAATATCTTCCACGAATACACTGTTAGCTTCCCAGAAAAAGACTAATCTGAAAGACAACAATAAAAAGGGCAAGGAAGAGAGAAATGGGTTGATATATGAGTAATGTACAATATATTGCACCTGCTGGGGTTTTAAAAACACTAAATCACAAAAGGCACATATGCCAGAGCCAAGGTTCTTGGGAATAGGAGCCTAAAGCCTGTTTGGATCTTAGTGGATGCTAGTGGGTGCTCAGAGCTTCTGAAAATCAAATCCAGAATGTGCAGCTAGGAGCCTAAATTATGATTTTGTTTTGTTTTGTTTTAATCGGTTTGGTTTCATTGTGTTGTGGTCTTCATCATTTTGATGCCACTGGGGAATTACCGAGAGTGGGGACTGCTCCGAGTCGAGCACTGCGAGGAACCTGCTGCTGCGGCCACTGGGCGCTCTGGATCTCCTACAAGGGATGGAGTTGCCGGGTGAAGTGGCAGTAAAAACACCTGTCTCGGAGGCTGAAGGATAATTAAAAGAACAAAAGGGAAAGAAGCCAGGCTGACATTCTGCCTAGCTGTGCCAGGCTGAACCTACATCCAAGGAAGACCCTGGGCAGGCTATATTGATGCTTGCGCTGGGGCAGGCTATTGCCAGTTGTCTGGCACAATTCAGCCTTCCAACCTCAACCATTCCGGGATTCTGTGCAGATGTTGCACTTAGGCAACATACCTGTCTAGCCTATTCCATAGTCTCAGTGTCATATTCTTGACCCTGGTAATCAAAATACTGCTGCTGCAGCACCAGGGTGTTCGCAAACACGTTTGTGGCCTTGTAGTGTCTGCAGGTGAAGCCGTCTGCTGTGCAGAGGCCGTCCGAGAGCCGCTTGCTCTGTCACATTCCCGCTGGAGTCAGTTCCCTGGAGCCAGCCAGTCTAGGCAGATGTTGCCAGAACAAATGCTCTACTTTCAGATTTTAAAAACATCGTGGCTTTAAGAGTTGTACCAAATACTGCTTTGTCCTTCACTAAGCATCCTTAGAAACGCTTTTGTAAAGGAAGANTGCTGCTGCAGCACCAGGGTGTTCGCAAACACGTTGGTGGCCTTGTAGTGTCTGCAGGTGAAGCCGTCTGCTGTGCAGAGGCCGTCCGAGAGCCGCTTGCTCTGTCACATTCCCGCTGGAGTCAGTTCCCTGGAGCCAGCCAGTCTAGGCAGATGTTGCCAGAACAAATGCTCTACTTTCAGATTTTAAAAACATCTGGCTTTAAGAGTTGTACCAAATACTGCTTTGTCCTTCATTAAGCATCTTTAGAAAAAGGAAGAGTCTAACACTCTTGCAGGACTTTCAAAGTTAATTGAGTTGTCTACCATAAACTAATGTCTCTTATTCATGGCTGTTGAAAGACCACAGATCTTTATTCAGTGTGAGATAGTTCTTATGTAAATCGTAGTAAAAAATATATGCCAGCTAAGGCAGGTGCATACTCTGCTTGCTTTGCTTTCATACATGCTTCCCAGTGCACAGGGAAGGAGGGGTGAGCAGGTAGTGTGTCCTACCCGTGCGTTGCAGGAAATAAAAGTTACAGCTCTAGTAAAATTCGTATGCTAGACAACTATAGAGCTGAAGAGACAGAGAATCCCAGAGGGTTAACTCCTCCTCACCTAAGCAAAGTAAATTATTTGACTTTTTGAAATGTCTTCTGAAATGTAATAAAATCTGAAGGGGGTAAGGATCTTCATCTCATTAATACAGGGTCCCAGCAAATGTCATTTTCTAAGCTGCTTTGGGAAATGGGATTCTTTTCAGATTTCAGCGAATAGTTTGCAGTCACAGTGCATTACTTGAGCAGCACATTTCTCTTCCTTACACATTACATGCAGCATAGTTTAAACAGTAGAGTGAGCTTATTTTGGCTTCATTCCTTTATATGAACAGAGAGAATTTTGATTTGCTATATATTTCACTGCTACTGTAGATTCCCTCTCCATTTTAAATGGTAGTTTATTAAGATTAAGTGCTTTCTTATGTAGATGTATTGAAAGGACCTTTGATTTGGCTTAAATTAAATTTGATTCAATTAAAATGTAAGATAGATTGAAGCACTTTCGTGAAGAGAAAATGAAAAAGGCTCCCTGAAAGAAAACCAAAGCTACAATAGACATGGAATCAGAAGATTGCTATCAGGTAGATGCGGTTTGAAAATTGCATACTAGAAACATTACTTTCCAGGAGGAGTCTAACCTTATGGTATCTCGGTGGAGAACACAAAGCGGGAATCGTGTGCCTGGAACCCTAAGACGTTATCCCAAGTGGCGAACTGCCTGGGTCAGGACTCAGAACTGCCTCATCAGTATTCAGCAGTGCTGCTCTGGCACTGGCAGGGAGAAAAGCAAAACATGAAAGCTGAGATTACAGAAGGGGAATGAGATGGGAAAAAATAAGGATTTGCAAAAGTGTTACAAACCCATTCCTTTTTGTCTTTGTACTCTGCTCAGCCCACATTAAGTCCCTAAGCCAATCAACCAGGCTGTCCTTTGGACTGCATGAAAGAGGACAGCTTTAGGTCACCTGCACTGAATTCATCACCACAGCCCTCTGGCGTGGGCCGGGAGACTTGTCACCTCACCAGGGGACCTTATGAACCATCCTTGGTTTAACATGAATTTGGGGTTTGGAGCCCCAGATGTGTTACAATAACCCAGAGAAAGGACGCGGGAGCTCTGGGAGCTGCTCCTGACTCCCAGCGGTGAAGGGGAATCATTCGGACTGGGGGTGCTTACGCACCGCTGCAAAGCAGCTTTGGCCATCAATTTGTTCCACACAGACCATGGCAGATTTAAGCGGCTTTTGGTCATTTCCAACAGAGGCTGAACTTAAATCAGCAACCTTGAGATAGAAGGTATTTTGTATTGAATAGCCAAAGCTACTTAGCCCTCTGCTGAAAGTTTGGAAAAGTTCTTTATATAGATAATATATATCTATGTATATATATGTTACATTTGCTACTTTGAAATATTTTTCTATAGGAAATCTCATGATTACTCATGCGCTCTAATTGACTTAAAAGTGATTTTCATTTAGCAGTACAATGCTGACATGCCACTGAAGAGCACAAGTATTGCCTGTTATGTATGAACTCTTTTCATAAGGGAAACTCAGAAGTGCTTGAGTATTTTCTTTAGACTGTCCAAATTAAATATTTAAATATTCAGCACTGCTTTAAAGATTTTATTTTTCTTCCTTCTTTTTGAGGAAAAGAGCTCTTCAGAAACAAATGTTAGAAGTCTAAAGTTAAAACATTGATTCTAGTTACACTGATCCACAAGTCGCCATTTCATCATAAGTCAGTGAATTAAATTTAGATATTTCAGAGTTTCATTTTCTCAAAATGTGATGTTACATATCCTATGAATATGTACTTAGATGGACTTATGACTTAGATTTGATGTGTTTCACATTTATAAAGTTAATTAAACTTGTGCAAGTTTTTTATTCCTATTGCTTGGCAGCAGTTAATGAGAGTTTATATCTAATTTGGCTGGAAACATCAATTCAGTGCTTTTTTTAAAAAAGAAGCAGAACGGCATTCTGAGCCCATTTGGAAAATGCACTAAAACAGTAAAATTCAAGTTTAAAAAAGGAGCCACTATATATGTATATATACAGACGGTTGTTGGAATAAGTATACAAATATTTGCTGTTCTTAAGAAAACATGCCGTGGTTTCTGAATGTACATTTGTGAAGAATAAGTAGACTATGGATAAATCCATTAGGTGCTATATAGCTCCATAAGATATAAAGTGGATTTCTGTTAATTGATGTAGCCAATGTATGCCATAATAGCTGCAAAGGAACTGTTATGGTGCATGCTGTGAAGGCATATTAAAACAATACACAAAAGTCATCTAAATTCTAATAAGTCCTTTAACATACAGCAGTATGGGATCCAAAAGTGTATCTCTATGATTTTTCTGTCTCAATGGGACCCATTATATGCTTTTATTTCTGCAATATTAGTATAAAAGAAATTACAAGCCCAACTACTGCTAGTGTACGTGTTTTGTTATGTGTATACATACTGCTTTGGTGTCTGCTAATTCGAGTTTATTTTAAGTTAAAGCAGATTGAATAATCTTTGTGCTTCTAATAAGAGCATCTAAGCAACAGTTTGTGGTAACACGGTGCTGTTAACTACTCTGAATAGTCTTTGCTGATTAAAAAGCAGTTGTGTGTGGTTTTTTAAATGTAGTAGCCCATGCGATTCAGCGCCTTGCAGGAATGTGAGATGTGCGGAGCTTTTGACCTCAATAAATGCACCAACACTGGATAAAGAATTTTTCAATTACCAGAGACCAGGGCTTGGTGACTAGCATGAAGTCAGATACAGCATCTGTGGTGCAAAAGGAAAAATGGGTATTGAACAATGGGAAAGGTTAATAAACAGGGTAAATACAAAAGATGTTATTTTCCTCATATAATCCTCTGCACAATAGCGTATCTTAAAGAACATGATGGCCAGAAGCAGGGATCACAAATTAATCAAGTATCACCTGAAAAGCAGAACTAGAGCTAAAAAAGATGGAGTTAATAAAGCAAGAGGTAAGATAAAAGAGAAGATTGCATGGGAAATGCTGTTTGTCAATTGGAATACAGCCATAAAGATGAACAGTGTTGTTTTTTAAATTGCAGTTCGTATCTCACAAATACTGTGATAGTTTCATAGTTCATATATTACGAAACAACCCTCCTTTTGGATGTTTTTACCCTGTAAAACCAAAGAACTAATCCTTTTATAGTAGCACCGTAAAGGAATCCTGCTAATCCCTGCAGTGCCCGGGCCCCCAGTTGTATCAGGTCAGAATTCTTGACAAACTCCCCTGCAGCCAGACTTGCTCGGGACAAGATAGTCTTGGCTGACTTGAAACAGGTCCTGGAAAAGCTGCTTTTTTCAGTACTGCAACACTATATAGACCCGTTGAAAGTTCATCTAATGTATCTCATTTTATACTAAAGAACCATTGCTACTTAGCTGTCACCTCTCATTTGTCTTGATTGTACCAGAGCAAGACCAAAAGTTCAAAGGTGTGTAGTAGAATTTAGAGCAGTGGCAATTCTTATAGTTGACATTAAGGTCGACCACTGGCAAGATTTGCAAACAAGACTACCTGGAGCTGTCTTTCCACACTGTTCAAAGCACTAATAATTAGCTAGGTTGCCAGTGAAAAGCTTAGCTGGAGAATTGTTTATGCAGTATCTAATCATAGAATCATAGAATCATAGAATGCCTAAGGTTGGAAGGGACCTCTAGAGGTCATCTAGTCCAACCCCCCTGCACACGCAGGGCCACCTAGAGCACGTGGCACAGGGCTGCATCCAAGCGGGTCTTGAAGATCTCCAGAGAAGGAGACTCCACAACCTCTCTGGGCAGCCTGTTC